>JAFIRS010007908.1:0-20939 GCA_018342105.1 Gonioctena quinquepunctata | reverse complement strand
CAATTGCAATACTAAAAGTCTCATTCATTATCTTTTTGGGTTTTTTTCGGGGATTGATATTTGAATGAATGATATTTATGTTTCTTCAAAATGTTAGTTTAAAGAAGACTTCAAAAATGTCACATTCTCTTGCGATCTCCTGGTGACGTATCAATTTTTCCCTTGAACGTATCCCAGAACATCTTTTTTTTTTCTTCACTCCAATAAACAATCGTTCCCATCATTATGGAATTTCCCCTTTTTTTACCCAGTTTTGGAAAATAGTCCCGGGGTGGGAAAATTGACGCCGATCAGGATATCCCCAGGGTTTGCAGCATCTTTTGAATTTTGCCTACCTCCCCAAAACTAATAACATATCAACGTTTTATTCTGGTATGAATATTTTTATTTTCCATGTTTTAAAAATGGGGTACACAATAACTACCTAATTGACTCGGGAAAAGAGATGTGAAATAATATGTCGACACGTCAAAATCGCAAAATTAAATGATTTTTTTTCCCAGTTGTGTTGGTCAAAAAGGCCTTGATGATTTTAAAACCCAATTTCAAACCCAAAAGATTCTTTTTTTGAAAAAAGGTTTTAAGTTTTTTTTAGTTTTTTCAAAAGGTTTTCCAAAACCCTAATAGGTGCGGTATAAAAATTAATCGTAATAAAATGCTCTTTTTTTCCCCCGGGGCCCACCAGTTTTTAAAAAAAATAGAAATAAAATTTAAAAATAAACGCCCACATGTCTAAAACTTTCCCCAAAAAATAGACGACACCCATCGGGTGGTCGGGTGAAGAAGAAAGTAAGGCCGTATCATCAGCGTGAAGGAAAATCTTCCGTGTTCCTCCTTGGTATGTCTGACTGTAAAGGCGTAGAGCATAGGAGACAAAATTGCCGGCCTCTTTCCCGAATCCGAGAACCCAAATTTCGACCTTTAAATTGGAATGTCCACCCCTGAGAAACGATTTTTTGTAGTGTTTGATGAATTCATAATCGTAAATGTCAGATCAATAAACCATTTTTTCCCAAATAAAAACCCCCTTTTTTTTTGGTTTTGGGGAAAGCCTTTTATTCCAACTTAAATAAATACTGTATTTGGAGCAAAACTGCATACTTCAAAACTGTGTTCTTCATAAGTTTTCCCCTTCCTCGTATTACACAAAATACAAATTCAAAGTTCAATTTTCAATAGGGACCACGCATGTGCCCCTTTTCTAGAAGATTTTGATTTGCACATAAAGATTGCCACCTAGAAAGCTCAGCACCAAACTCAGAAATTGAAAAAATGGTTAATATTTTTAATAATTTGAAATTAAAAACGCCAATTTTCTCATCACATCCAAAAACTCAATCCTACGCCAGAAAAACGAAATGCTTCGAAGCGAACCTAGCCCTTAGAGAAGAAATCTGATGCAACCGAATCATTCACTCTTGATAGAAGAAAGCAGTTACCATGAATATATCGAAACTATCGGAAACTATCGATATTTAAAATTTCCCTATCGATAATTAGCGATAGTAAAAACTATCGATACATCGATAGTTACTATCGATGTTTAGTCTGGTGAAGTGGCTAAAATAGCCACTTCATCAGACCCACAGGCAAGTGGAAGTCTATCAATTTTGAAAGCAAGCCTTCATGCCATACTCTATCGAACGCTTTACTGATGTCAAGGAGTATGACATGGGCACTGTTGTTGGTATTTAATGAATTTATCGTATCTTCCACCAGCCTCAGAACCTGAAGCTCGGTGGAGTGAGCTCGGCGGAAGCCGAACTGCTCATTGGGTAAGACATTTCTGTCATCCACTTCATCGTCGATCTCCGGTACTAGTGTTCATTAAGTTAAAATAGAAACATGTAATTAGGTTAAGCCTGTTTGTTTCTTCATAAATAAACATAAACACTTTTTTAGGGCGCTCAGTACTCGAAGCACTTTCCGTCAGGGCTCGGCACAGCTCTGATTACTGTTCATATCATCATAGATAACGGGATGAAATATATTTTGATACATTTACAAGTTATTTCATATTGATTTAAAATAGTTTCTATGACACGAATATTTCGGAGAAGCCTTCAACACCGAGTCGATTTCTATTGAATTCGTTTCATGGAACAAAAATCACGCGATAAAATGGTTACACTTCATGAGAAGAAAACGATGGAGAAATGTCGAGAAATACAGAGGTCGATTCTGAATACTCATCGACCTCCAGTCACTTATCTCCAAATTCTACAAATATGTGACTTGAGTATACGAGTTATTGAATTCAATTTATATTCCATATCAGGCCTACATATATACCGAAGGAAAACTTGGGCAAACATTTATTTTCTCCCTTCACAAACATTGGAAGTTGTTCTACAGAAAAATCGGATTTCGAACTCCCAGACACCACTTGGGAGAAAAAATAAATGGCGTGATGAGTGGCACATGACTTCTTGTTTGCAGTGACTTCGGTAGAGCCTCAGGATGTGGAACACACAGAATAATAATTTCCTCAACGGTTGAAAAGAAAAACATTCTCAATTGAATATTGAATAGAAATTTTTTTCTGTGAATTGAAAAATCCACGATAAAAAGGAAGTTATTTTTTGTAATTGCCTAACAGAAAACAACAAAGGTTATCTTGAACGATGAAAGATAGTGTCTGAAGTTCATCTTTCAGTCGCAGATGATTCCACATCTTATGTTATGAACATCCTGTTCATGTTTTCAAACAAATCAATTTATCATACCCCATGATAGATATATAGTGCGCGTCAAAATTATGGAACAAATTCGATATTTCGCAAGCCATGTACTTTTGACAAAAATCCTGAAATAGGTCGATTTTTATTTTAAAATGCCGATTTTTTTATGTATATTCTAAAGAGGTTATGTCACTGGTTTTGACATGGTGACGTAATCGGCAATTTTTTTAAATTGGAATAGATGTCTTGTGATACCTCATCTGAAGGGCCTTTCAATACTGCATTCAATGATAATAATTAATTAGATATTTTTTTACAGGGTGAACAAAAATTAATATTTTATTTCAATAAGAGAATAACTTTACATCCAACAGAATAAGCAAATCTACGAACTCTTTCCTCTCGCACATTGCGAATAACTTCCGGAGAAATTCTGTCAATTTCGATCCTAATTCGATTTTTCAACTCTTGTAGATTTTGCGGCCTATCTACATAGACCTTCGATTTCAAATGACCCAACAAGAAAAAAATCAGGGGCGTAAGATCTGGAGATCTTAGGGGCCGCGTCTACCAATCCACCTCCTAGAAAAACAGTTATTCAAAAACTCGCGAACATCACGTGCTTAGTGCCTATTATGGCATTAATTTGTGATTGTCTTTTGTTTCCATTTTAGACTAGGAAATAGCTAACTATTAATATTTGGAAAAGATCCATTGATGTAGTCACTAGTCTGCCAGGGCAGTCTGAGGGATTAGAGCCTTGGCACAAAAAAGTAAAATTTTGCATTTTTTAACACGCTTTCATTATCTTTACTTGTAACTAAATAACTCACAATGTAATAAAATCTTGGAAGTAAATATTCACCCACTTACAATCTTCCGAATAATCTGAAATTTGTCACACATATCAAGGACCGATGACAATACAAGAATTTCATAATCATAATGTAATTATAATAAAAATATATTTTTCCAAACGCCAACAATCCTAACTCACCAAATGAAAGTATTTGGTTGCAACAAGATGGTGCACCCCCGCACTATGCACGTGATGTTCGCGAGTTTTTGAATAACTGTTTTCCTAAAAGGTGGATTGGTAGACGCGGAACGATAGAGTGGCCCCCAAGATCTCCAGATCTTACGCCCCTGGATTTTTTCTTGTGGGGTTATTTGAAATCGAAGGTCTATGTAGATAGGCCGCAAAATCTACAAGAGTTGAAAAATCGAATTAGGATCGAAATTAACAGAATTACTCCGGAAGTTATTCGCAATGTGCAAGAGGAATGTGTCCGTAGATTTGGTTATTGTCAAGAGACTGGTGGATGGTATTTCGAACATCTTATTTAACTGTTCTATTTTGTTGGATATAAAGTTATTCTCTTATTGAAATAAAATATTAATTTTTGTTCACCCTGTAAAAAAATACCTAATTAATTATCATCATTGAATGCAGTATTGAAAGGCCTTTCAGATGAGGTATCAAAAGACATCTATTCCAATTTAAAAAAATTACCGATTACGTCACCATGTCAAAACCAGTGACATAACCTCTTTAGAATATGCATAAAAAAATCGGCATTTTAAAACAAAAATCGACCTATTTCAGGATTTTTTCAAAAGTACATGGCTTGCGAAATATCGAATTTGTTCCATAATTTTGACGCGCACTGTATAGTTTATTTGACTATATCATATACATATGAATATTCACAGCAGGTTATTTGTTTCTCAAATATCTTTTTTTTTAAGTAATACAAATCACTATTTACAAGTAAGTACAGACATATATGGTAAAAAGAAAATACATAACAATGGTTTAAAAAGTACATAACAACAATTTGAAACAAATTGTGAAAGATAACCGGTAATAATGTTCTCAGAGGCAGGAAGTGGCACCTGGAATATTTTCGAGGTATTCATCAATAGAATCAAAACAATTTTTTAATAAATACGATTTGATTGTACGTTTGAACTTGTTCATACTCAACATTCTCATTCGATGAAGTAGTACATTATAAAGATTAAAATCTAGGGAATTCTTCTGAGAAATAGAAAGCCTATATCTAGGAATTTTGATATTATCCGAATTCCTAGTGTTATGATGGTGAATGTCAGCATGTGTGGTGAGGTTAGATGATATTTCATGTATTTCAAGAAGTGAATTGTGAATATATAAGGACGGAAGAGCCATAATTCCAAATTCAATGAATTTAGGTCTACACTTATCTCTATACCCTGAATTACCTAATATACTGATTGCATTTTTTTGTTGTTTGAAATATTTTTCAGGTTTTTATGGCAGGTTTTAATGACAAAAAACCCTAATTTCTCCAAAAGAAATATTAAAAAAAAACAATTTTTGCAAAGTGAGATTGCTTCTAGAAAATGTGTTTACCATTCCTTCCGGTCTTCCTGATGATCGTGGAAGCGTGAAATAGATTTTCGTCGACAAAAATGTATTGAAGACCTAGTGAATGCGATGCCTCTCTTTCGTCAATGTTACAAATGATTTCTGGTGAGTACTCTCTTATGAAAAACATTCTTCCCTTATTCATCTATATGAGTTTTTAAGTAAATTAAATAACAATCTGAATAAAAACGCAAATTTTACATTTTATATTTTTTTTTGAGTTAGGGTCCTTTCAAAATATCTATCAAATGTAGTTCAATGACCAGCGATGATTTAGCCGGGGAACTAGTTTCTTTCTGTTAGACATTCACAAAAAATTATTTAATTTTTATCTTGGATTTTTCAATTTACAGATGAATCTTTCTATTCAATATTCAATTGAGAATGTTCCCCTTTTCAACATGAATACCCCACAAGAGGTTCTCTTGAACGATGGAAGAAAGTGACTGAAGTTTATCTTTCAGTCGCAGATGATTCCACATCTGATTTTATGAACATCCTGTTCATATTTTCGAACAAATCAAATACCTCAACGACTTCTGATAGAAATGTGCGGATGAAGAATTCCATGAAGAGTGATATCTTTATGTACATTCACCGAAATAGAATAAATATGAATCCTAGTAGTCCGTTCATACAGAGTGGTCCAACGAAAAGTATGCACCTAGCTTTTCTCCTTTGTTTAGAATTGAAAGCAAAAATGCTCGGACACGTGGAGTTTGCTTTTGAGGGGGACACATTTTAGACATATTTTTCAACCTGTGCCTTTAACGCCCTAGCGAGGGGGCGTCACAACCCTAAAATTTTAAATGGAAAGTGGGGTCGAGTGATATATCATTTGAACGGGCACAAAATTATCTTTCTAATGATACCCTATTTATTGAAATTTATTTGAACAGTTAATGCGAAAACGGCCTTAAGAACATTTACCCGATAATTTAGATTTTAATGAAATATACAAATAAGTTTTGGTTATTAGGAATCAGAATAACTACAATCATTTCTAAATTACTTCATTTTACCGAAAGCAACATTTCAATGTAATTTTTTTTCATCACAAAAAATCCCCATTTATCGTTTGCGTTTTTTTGTCGAAAAAAACTGCAAATAAGTGTAGGAAAAGAATTTAGGCAAACTTTTATTTTAGTCCCTTCATTGATTCAGTCTGGTCGCTTTTGAAGTTATTTTAATTTCACTGTACAAAATGGTTTATTCCATTCCAGAACGAGTTGAAATTGTTAAACTTTATTTTCAAAATAATAGTTGTGCTAGACTAACTGCTCGCTTGTTTAAGGCAGTCATCCCGATAAAAATTTTAATGATTCGTATGTTGCCAAGTTAGTTAGAAAGTTTGTCGATACCGGATCTGTTTGTAATGTGAAACACCAGCCGCAGAACCCCATCAGAAATGAAGCTGTGGAAGTCGCAGTTTTGGGGCATGTTCAATTGGATCATACTCAAAGTACCCGTCAACTAGCTGAAGCCTCAGGAGTCTCCCGTTCATTCATAATACGGATTTTAAAAGCGTACAAATTTCATCCGTACAAAATTAAATTAGTAAAGGAACTAAATGAGGATGATCCTGATCGAAGGCTGCAATTTTGTTAACAAATGAGCCAGCGTTTAATTGAAGATCCGCACTTATTGTTTAACATTTGTTTTACCGATGAGTGTACATTTTATTTGAATGGAGCTGTGAATAGGCATAATTGCCGTTACTGGGATGACAGTAACCCACATTTATTCCGTGAGGTTCATACCCAATACCCTCAAAAAATAAACGTCTGGTGTGGCATATTAGGAAGTCATACCATAGGACCACTTTTCATTCCTGGAAATTTAACTGGTGAAGTCTACCTAAACATGCTTGACGATGCAATTGATCCTTTCATAACACAGATAATAGAAGACGACCAAAATCATGCCGATCGGCTTCATTTCCAGCAAGATGGAGCACCTCCGCACTATGCTGCTCCTGTAAGAGAATTTTTAGATAACCGGTTCCCCGGACAGTGGATTGGAAGGAGAGGCCCAATTGAATGGCCTGCCAGGTCACCTGATTTATCGCCTTTGGACTTTTTTCTATGGGGACACTTGAAAAATAAATGTTTTGCTACGAAGCCCGAGTCCATAGAAGATCTTCGCCAACGGATTACAGCACAATGCAGAAGCATAACACCTGATATGCTACAAAATGTTAGAAATAGATTTGAACAAAATCTGTATTATTGTATGGAAGCAAGTGGTCACATTTTCAACACTTGTTGAAGTAACGTTTTAATAAATCAATTTAACAGCTTGTTTACTTTTTTTACAAAGCACTGTTACAAGTAACAAACATTGAAACGTAAGTACTACTAATTGTAAATGTTTTGATTCTTAATAACCAAAACTTATTTGTATTTTTCATTAATACCAAAATTATCGGGTAACTGTTCTTAAAGCCGTTTTCGCATTAACTGTTCGAATAAATTTCAATAAATAGGGTATCATTAGAAAGATAATTTTGTGCCCGTTCAAATGATATATCACTCGACCCCACTTTCCATTTAAAATTTTAGGGTTGTGACACCCCCTCGCCAGGGCGTTGAAGGCACAGGTTGAAAAATATGTCTAAAATGTGTCCCACTCAAAAGCAAACTCCACGTGTCCGAGCATTTTTGCTTTCAATTCTAAACAAAGGAGAAAAGCTAGGTGCATTCTTTTCGTTGGACCACTCTGTATAGGCAGAAACAGATAAGTATCTCGTTTTGATAGAATTCAAGTTTAGTGTTTTCCATTTTCAGGAAGTCATTTTCTACTTTCGTTTTCAGTTTCTGCTATATGTATCGACTTGTTTTATAGGGAATATCTTTGTCGTCAGCGACATTCGAAATTATTTTCAGTTTTATTCATTTGGACTCAATATCGAGAAGTTCGTTTTTGTGAATTGTGAATAATAGTGGTCTCAGTTCTGTTCCCTTTAGTTATCCGTATATGCACTAGTTCTGAATCAATACTTACCAATGGATCTCTTGTTATGATCATTTTATTTGTCAACAAGCGAAAATTCGTTAAAACTATTCTCATTATTTCTCGAAGTTGCATTGAGTAAACAAGCAGTTCATCAGTGATTTTATCCAGAGCCAGTCCAATTTCAAGTAGATGCGACAAGGCATATGGAACTCGCGTTTCCATATCACGATCCACAGTAATGATTCTCAGATATTTCAAATTGCCTTCGCAATATAAATAATACTGCGACAGAAAATACCAGCTATATTGTCGAACATAATATCCGCAACACAGCGAGGATATAAAATATATCTTATTAGGCTCTTGCGTTCTGGCATGTAATTTCATCCTCCCAAATTTTTGTTCGTTTATTGGGGAAAACAAAAAAGAAATACTAATGACACTCACAAAGCATTCCGGAAATGATGTTATTCAAGATTATTAAATTACTTAGTATAGAGAGTTCAAAAATGAGAAGACGGAAAGAAATGAATCCATAAAAACATGAAGAGGTATTCTCACGAAATAATCTGCTTTTAGCGGAGAAGATATGAAACGCTTACCATTATATTATCAATGTTAGTTTTCTGTATAGTCCATTCGAAAATACAATTTTAACAATTAAATTTTTGTTCTTATACTTCAGAGTCCTGAAGATGAAACAATAAAGTTTCGAAACGTCGACGAATTTGAAATTGGTTTTCTTCAATATTCCGACTGAATTCCCGCCAACAAACTATCCAAAAATCATATTCAATGGTCGCTATCCTATTCAACGGTGTCCACTTAAGTTGGCGACAAATGGAAACCTTTTTTATTTCTCGTTTTAGAAAAAAGTAATCCTTCATGAAAAGTTCTGCATGTTCTGAAACCTAATTTGAAATAATCAAATCTTAAAATGTATTAGTCATATACGGGGTTTGTAAAAAAATATGAATTTGGTGTAAAGCACTTTTATTTGTGATATAACACACCGTTGTGTTTTGATTGACTTTATTGAATAACTCACGCATATGTCGGTTGGCTCCATGTGAGTTCATTTGAAAGATACCTGGCGACACACACATACTTGGAACTTCCAGAGTTCCTTCGAAATATGCCACTTTGCTTCGAAAGGGCGATAGGTGATTCTCTCCGCGTATACTAGGAACCGTGTGATATCACATATGGGGTACCTCTAGTAAATCCTCTCCAAAGGGCCAAGTCGTCCCTGGGCATCTACGTATGCTTGCTGTGTGTTTGGCGTTAACGTCTAACCAGTAGTACCCAATAACTTTGGATAACACTTCCCCAATTCCCCAGTATTTTTCAACCGACGAAACCAAAAAGGAGGAGGTTCTCTAGTCGACCCGCATATATTTTTTATCCGTCATTTTTTTTATGTATGATCACGCATAACTTTTTACTGAGGCGACCGATTCCAATAATTCTTTCAGTGGATAGGGTGTACTTCGAAGGTGGTCCCATTTGAATTTAAAAGATGAAATCCACCCCTAAGGGTAGCAAAACGAAGGATATTGATCACTCACCCTCTGAATTCTGGTCCGTTAACTGATTCTATCAGGCATAACTTTGTACTGGGTTCTTCGATTTGGATGATTCTTTTCTTAATAGATAGGGTATACCTTATATTTAGAGTTCGAATGGAATTATATACCCTTACGGGTAGAAAAATAGGGGATAATTGATTCACTTATGAACATTGGCACATACATACGTAGTTGACAATGACAGATCGCTACTGACATTATTTCTGTACCACATCCGTCAAAACCATTATATTCCATGAGAGGATGGAATGATATACAAAGTAATGAAATAAACTAACCAGAACAACAAAAATAATTTATATTACAACAAATAGTAAAAGTAGATAATCATATTATTTAACTGGTAATAGTTGAAGTAAGGTGGGTAAGTAAGTATTTTGGAAGTAATTAAATACAAGTAGGTAGTAATTAGTATATTTTAGCCATGAAAAATTGAAAAATAAAAACTTTTTAACAAAAAATTAAACCGACAAAATACGGTACTGAAAAGTAAAAAATAAAATAAACCTTCCTAGTCTCAGTAACTAAGCTCCTAAACTAATGTAAGTAACTAATTTTGAGTCGGCGCCAAACAAACAATCAACGAACATCATTAAATTACTTCAAAAAAATTATCAGAATGTCACCGCGCAACTCGATGCCATCATTTTACGCCTTACCTAATTCATTTGCTTGTTTGTTTGGCGCCGACTCAAAATTAGTTACTTACATTAGTTTAGGAGCTTAGTTACTGAGACTAGGAGGGTTTATTTTATCTTTTACTCTTCAGTTCCGTATTTCGCCGGTTTAATTTTTTGTTAAAAAGTTTTTATTATTTAAGAGATTAATTTTGTGAATGAAATAAATACGTAGAGAACATAAATGGAATGAAACTGTGTGAACCAAGACAAGATAAAATAATTAATACTAGGAAACAACTTGAGTGAACTTTGTGCACAAAACTAAATTAATTGAATAATACTCTGTAATCAATGGGTTATGAAATTAAACCACACGAAACAGTTGGAAAATTCTACCAAGAACAAAGAATTCCACGGTTTCTGTTGCACGATATTTGGTAGCTATCTGAAACCGACTAGTTGAACACTTACGTAAGCCCTTATCTAGATACGGAATTAAATGAATTTTTTACTTTTCTCTAGTTCAGCCGAAAAAAAACGGATGACTTGAATAAAATTTCTGTTGAATTAGTTTAACCAGGGCCACGATGAAATATCAACTGACTATTTTTCTGCGAGAATTTCCTACGTGAGATTTCCCCTACTAAGTTTTTTCTGAGAACCCCCACTCAAGTCAAGTTTTGACCGGTTATAAAAATAAATTCTACCCCTATTCCAACTAATTCGTACCGGGAATAATTACCTAACCAATGGGGAGAGATTTTGCAAAATCATAAACAAATTCGTAATGACTCCGTTGACCAACCCGAGTCGTGGGTGGAGCTATCACTTGATCTTCGTCATCCGAGAGGTGGCGCCCCCTGTTATTTGAGCGGTACCACCTCAAACTATGGAATTCTCTGCACTAATTTTAATGGTTTTTGACAATTATTTCTCTCCTTTAGACTGCTAAAAGTGATCATCCTCTACAGCTAGAGTTTTCGGGCTTTTCATTTGGGGGAAAATGATCGAAAACCTCATCGCCCTAGACCCGTTGCAGCCTACTAAGCCGTTAATCTGAATACAAATAATTTTCCATTGGATGCCAATTCATTTCGCCAACGAAAACCAACAAATCCTCCCGTTGCATAAAAATGGGTTACCATTTCCCGCTTCGGCTAGTGAACCTATATTTCTCATATCTCGAGGGTTCATTCGGTGCGTGACGAAAACAATACGAATTATTTTACAATGGGTTTGCCTCTCTGTATTCTTCGCCAGGCCAATTTGGACCGCTTGTAATTTTTATTTATCCTTCAAGATTTTTTTTCCAAACAACCGGCTAGCAGATGTCGACATTGGTTTTTGAGAATTTCGTTTTCGACTGCTTGCACAGCAAACCTGCGTTGCAGATCACAAGGTTTCTCAAAACTGTGATTGTTTAAGTCCCTTGAATCCAACTGTTTATGACCCTTAAAAAGAAAGCCTTTATGGCGGTATATTCTTACAGGATGATTCCTAAGATTTTATTACAGTGACAATATCGAAAAGTGGTATTATAAAAAGTTTTTTAGAATTGATAATTACGTTCAAATAAGCAATCATATCCATCTACCCTAAAACAGTTTTTTTTTAGTTTTTACGCCAAGATAACATTTTAAGATGACTCATTGAAATATACTTCTCAGAATTTCTACAGAAATTTTTATTGAAAAATAGCTGAGTCTGCACCTTCGCCCCAGAATATTTCCCGACCCTTTACTGCGAGAGCCATATGAATCAAAAGTTATGTTATGAATAAAAATACCCTTTATAATACCATAATATTTGATTTTGTTGTAATAAGTAGTAACGAACATTATTATCCCGCCCTTCAGTTCACCATTGCCTCAATATATCCGCCTTCCATTTCTATACAGGTGATTGTTCTATCACAAAATTCTCATAATACGCTTCTAATCATAGCCGTGGTAATACTCTGAACAGTTTCTGTAATTATTGTTCTTGAATGGGCAACATCTGTACATGGCCTTTGAAGGGACACTTTCTGTTTAAAGGACCCCACAAAAAAAAATCGAGTGAAGTTGAATCGGGAGACCGAGGTGGCCAACGAATTTCCGGAAACCGATGTATAACTTTCCCATTAAAACGATTACCAAGGTATTGCCCTACATCTAACCTACTATGGCATGGGGCACCATCCATCTGGAAACATATCTGTTCAAGTAGAGGAAGGTCATTAAGAAAATTATTTATTTCATTTTCTAAAAAGAGTAAATAACAGTCCGCATTCAGAGGTCTTTGGAAAAAAGGTCCAACTATTTCATATTTATATATAAATTCCAACCACAAATTTGTTTTAAATGCATCCTGGTCCTGAGTTTTGATTGGAAAATTGGGATTCGTGTCACTCCACCAAAAGAAATTTTGGGTAGAGACTGTTCCATTTGATAAAAATGTTGCTTTATCAGTAAAAATAATATATTTTGACAAAAAATTATTAATAAAAACAGTTTTAAAGGTTTTTTTATTTAAATGCGCAATAGAGTTAAAAATAATTGCTTTGGATATTTGACGTAAGTTATAGATAGAGCTTGTCGCGCAGTTCGAATACAAAAGCGACAAGCTTCTGAATCAATAACTAACGGAATAACCTACGTCACATATCCAAATGGATTATTTTTTACTTCTGAGCGCATTTGATTGAAAGCTTGTCTTTCAAAAGTTTTTTGGTGCTTTTTAGTCAGTACATTTTATTCTATGCATTTTTGTCGAAATATTGTTATTATGAGTCTTTTTTTTATAAGTTCTGGGCTATGTAGTTTTTCAATGGGGAGACCATCTTAAGATTAACTCATCCACCATCCTGGAGCTGCCATCTTCAATTCATTAATTTTGACAAAAAATCAATAATTTTCAACAAATTCATGAACTCCAACTCCAAAAACCTCGACGTACCAAATTTGAATACAAACGGTCCTTAATCACAAAACTCGTTCACCATTTTGGAGCCGCTATCTTGAATTTATGAATTTCAACAATAAATTCATAATCTCTTACCCCAAAAAAACCTACATACCAATTTTCAATCGAATCGGACCACAATTACGAAACTCGTCCGCCATCTCAGAACCTCTATCTTGAAATTGTAAATTTTGACAAAAACTTCAGAATCTCCGACCCCAAAAACACCCACATACCAATTTTGAATCGAATCAAATCATAAACACAAATCTCGCCCGCCATCTTGGAGCCGCTATTTTGTTTTTTTCTTTAACAAAAATTCCATAATGCATTGTCACGGGAACTATGAACACCTGCTTAATTTCAGGTTAATCGTATCACCAGAAGTGGGTTTCACGAACCGCTCGAAAATTCTGGATGCCAAGAACGAGGATATATAAGATCGAGCGTACCGCGCACAAAAGGGAGTAATTCATATTAGCGAGTTCAAAGTAAATGTTCATTCAGTGCAGTGTGGTACGAGGTTCATTTTGGTAGTAAATTGTGATTATTTCATTGTCAGAGTGCATTATTGTGCTGTGTTCTTGAAGTGTGATAAACGAACAATAGTTAGTCGAATATTTTTTTTGGAAAAACGGACCCAGTATGAATATGAAAGTCGTACGTAAATAGGGAGTAAACATGTGGATACATGCAAGAGCCCTGTGGGACACCGGCTCCGACTGAATGCTCTCTAGAGGTCGTGCTTTATATTCTCACCCTTAAACGCCATTGAGTGAGATATGAGTCCAGTATTTTCACCATATATAAAATCATGTTGCCCCCTACATTTTTGCGTTGAACTTTCATATTCATATTGCGCCGATGCCTCTCTCCATGTACAACAGGATCACGACCACATTTTGTCCTTGATGGAAGGATTCTGTCATCTCGTTGAACGATTTCACTCGCTCTTTTCTCAATCCGAATTGTTTCTCGAGGACGAGTTTTATCTTTTCCATGGTGACAGTTCTAAGCACGGAAATAGCTTTCCATTTCTTGCTTGTCTCCACCAGGTCTATGGGTACGATTTCCGTCTGTTTTGAAATATTTGAATAATATTGGAATTTATTTATTGAATTCATAATACGTGTAAATTGAACTGATTTTTCAAGAGGTTTCTGAATAGAACTGCGTCTATTTGATGAGGTCCTGGTGCGTTATTGTAAGGGAGTCCTTTCATGATATCCGTTATTACTATGCAATTCAGGGTAGCAGGAACACAAACAAATTTTTTGATGTAGTTCTAAGTACTTCTTAGTTATATAGTACTTAAGAGTGATCAATATTAGTTATTGAATAACGTTGCATTAACTTACCTTGAGAATGACAACATTCACTCAGGATTCTCGTATTTTGGAAACATTTGAAAACCACGGCTGTGAAGCTATCCACAATCATAAAATACACTGAGAAAATTGCAACTCGGCTGCAAAAATCTCTGTTCCTCGTTGAAATAACGCAGAGTTTATTACAGTGCATGATCAAATTCTGTAGATTGATTAATGTAAGAAATAATATCAAGGATGCTTCGTCACCCTCAGGGCGGCGGTGTATTTGCAGAATAATAATACTTTATTTTTTTAATGACATGGAGAAACATGTATAGAATTTGTCAAAAGTAAGTAACTAAGACTAACATTTGGAAACTCGCCCAGGCAATAAAAACTAGTTTCCAGAAGGTATTGCTTAAATGATTTCAGTGTTATACATGATTCAATGTTGGCCGGAATTTTATTGAACAACCTTTGCCCAGTCACAGTGGGTGATTTATATGTATAGAAGATTAGTACTTGAAAATGGTACATGTAAGTCATTTTGCTGTCTTGTGTTAATGGAGTGAATTCGTTTATTTGTCCTAAAACTGGTTAGGTTACAAAATATAAAAACACATACTTCGAAAATATACAAACACGGTGAGGTTAAAATTTCATAGGTTTTGAAAAAAAATCGACAATAAGTGTTATGACAGACACCAGCGATACAACGAATCAATTTTTTTTGCGAGATGAATACATCATTAAATCAGGTGGATAGCCCCCAGAAACATATTCCGTATCTTAGTCGCAAAGTTTTCAGTTCGCATACAGAAGCGACAAGCTTTTGAATCTATAACTCACGGAGTAACCCACGTCACAGATGCAAGCTATTATTTTCTACTTTTTAGCGCATTTGAATAAAAGCTTGTCTTCAAAAAGGTGTTTTCATTAATTATTTTATTTTGTGCTTTTCAGTAAGTACACCTTAATCTATGCATTTTTGTTAATGCATAGTCATTATGAGGCCTTTTTCCTGTAAGTTCTGAGCTATCGAGTTCTTCAATAAGGAGACCATCTGAAGATTAACTCCTACGCCATCTTCAATTTATGAATTCTGTTAAAAAAACAATAATCTTCGACTAAATTCATAATCTCTGACCCCAGAAACCCCGACATACCAATTTTGAATGGAAACTTTCCATTATCACAACCATATGGAACCATCTTGAATTTATGAAGTTTGCGAATAAATTCATAGTCTTTGACCCCGAAAACCTCCACATACCAATTTTTAATAAAATTGGCCATAATTACAAAATCGTTCGCCATCTTAGAGCCGCCATCTTGAATTTGTGAATTTTGAAATGAAATTCATGATCTCCGACCCCGAAAACCCCCACCTACTAATTTTGAGTCGAATCTGACCATAAACACAAATCTCGTCCCATCTTAGAGCCGCCATCTTGAATTTGTGAATTTTGAAAGAAAATTCATAATCTCCGACCCCGAAAACCCCCACATAGTAATTTTGAGTCGAATCGGACCATAAACACAATTCTCCTCCGCCATCTTAGAGCCGCCATTTTTTTTCCTTCTCAAAAATTCCATAATGCATTGTCACGGGAACTATGAACACCTGCCAATTCCACGTTAATCGGGCAACTGGAAGTGGATCAAATTTAATTTGCAAGATTTGATGACAAACATCGGGGCAGGTGAAACTAAATAAAAGCTTGTAATGTAAAAAGACAACCTTCTTTAGCAAAAATGCTGGTATGTCGTCAAGAACTCTTATTTTTCAAATTATTTTGTAGTAGTTCATATAGTTCCATTTGCGTATAAGGACACAATAAAAACATTGTTTTCGAAGAGTGTGATGATGGTTCATTAATAGAATCCATAGCAGAACCACACGGTATATTCTCAATGATATCAAGTGGGGCATTTAAAAAAAATAGTTTAAAAGAATTAGTAACATCTATGGAGTTCTGTAGTAGGATATCAATGATTTATTTAGTTTTTTTATATTTTTGTTTTTTGTTACATTCCAAGCGCTTTCTGTAGGATTATCGGATGTTTCAATTATATTCAGATAATGTTTCTTTCGTGTTGCCTTTAGCAGGTTTATATGATCCTTTTTTTGGTCTTTATAATATTCACGTAATTCAAGGTAAGGACTTTCCTGCCAAGGTAGCAACATAATTATTCTCAATGGGAATAAAACATTTGACATTTTTCGACAAAAAAAACCCATTCATTAGCAATTATTACATAATACTTTTAACAAGAATTTAGAAACATATTTTAAGTTGTTATTAACATTGATAGTAAAATTACTACAATTTTGAATGAATAGGCCACCTTTTCTTTCCTCAGATATCGTTCTCTTTACATTAACTATATTACCAGTTTGACTCGCCTCATAAGTAGTTCCTACATTTGTCAAAACTTTTTCACAAATACTGGTTTTACTTGCCATTGAATCCTCAATGTACCCTTCTGCTATAGTTGAGGATTTCCACCCACCATGTCTTTTCAACATTCTTATGTCACCTCCTGAATTTACAAGTAAAGTGGCATAACTTCTACGGTGGCAGTGTCCCGTATATTCTTTAGCATTCGGCAACTTTAAATAGACAGCTATTTCTTGAGGTATTTTATCAAATTTATGGATACCAACAAATTGCTTTACGGATTCACCTTTTAGGTATTTAAAAAAAATCTTGTGTCTTTTAATTCAGCAGGCCGAAGATCTATATATTTTCTAACAACATCTAAATATTCCATTATTACGAAAGACCTCGAATTCTTCGTCTTCGTGTTCAATAGGGATACCAATAGTTTATTGTTCATATCTTCAATATTTTCTAACTTTAAATTCGATAGTTCGTCGCAGCGACATGCACCCGCAATTCCAAAAATCAATACAACCTAAAAGAATGGATTATAAGTATTTTCACTTTATTGTATAAACATCTTATTTAAAACTTACTTTTGCTAATAAATATTCATCATCTGGAGCATCCAGTATAAGGTTTGTAATATCTTGTTTTTCGAAAACTCGGGACTTCTTTGCCTTGTAGCCTTCGGATGCCCGTTTTAAATATGCCCGCAGCTTCAAATATCTTCCTATACCTACGCCATTTTTAACATTCATAGTTGCCTTCAACATGGAATATACAGACCAAAGTGTAGAACTCTTCATTGTTTCAGATAATCCAGCAAAATAAGCAAGTAATACATTCTCCGAAAAAGTCTTCGCATTTTTCTCCATGCAATAATCCATAAATCGTTTATAATTTCCTTCATATTTCATCCGAGACTTCTCCGGCAACAAATTTAACTCAATATTTGTTGCCACCTCCCTTATGACTGGAGGAGTAAGTACTTCTAAGTCGCTATCACTGTCCATAATATAAATATACCAATATTTTTCCACAAAACTGTCAGACATTTCATAAGTTGTCAAACTATAATTATTATGGACATATACGTTTCCATAGCAACCAACCATTCCAACAATTGCGATTTCTATCAAATTTTGTTTTAATTTATCACTAGAGGAAAAATAAAAAGACTGTGGTAATTGTAATGATTTGCAGATACAATATCCTACATATATCATTATAAACAATCGGAGAAAAAATTATATGTTCAACTCGGCAGCAAAGTAGATTGACTGCCTTAGCTAAATTCCTAGCCTCGCTACGCTCAATCTACTACTTTGCTGCCTAGTAAAACAAATAACTATTATAAAATAAGAAAACGCTACATTCGTATCCAATATACCATACAACTGATTCCAGTTCTCAGTCATAGGCCACGTATAAAGTCATTTATCGAACTATTTGTGAAATGTCTCGCTCGGTAAGAATTCGGAGCGGCCACATCGCAGTCGATTTCCACAAGAACAGTCCGATGATCTGATACAGTGTTGTCAATTACGCATGTTAAGCCAGGATTGGAGAAATTTACAAAAATATCTATAGTTGTAGCAGTGTCTCTCGTCACCCTAAGGCCATTTAACAGGATTATTAGTAACATTATAAGTAGACAAAACATTTGACAACTTAATATGATCATTCTCTCGATTACCAGTATTAACATTGAAATCGGCACATACAGCAATATAGGCATTAGGTTTGTGAATACGATTTAAAATACAATCAAGTTTTCTAGGAATATGTCCAAATCACCTGATGGCGATCGGTAGAAATTTAGCACAATAAAATGATTATCATATTTGTCCTGAAGGGAACAGTAGCAAAATTCCGATTAATTATCATACAAAATTGTTTCAAGTTGAGATTATTATTATATTCAATTCCTTATTTGATCCATAGAATAGAATTCGAATATATATGAAATCATTTGTTGCCTCTTCGTTCGATGCTGTATACGAAAAAACTGCCGTTCAAACTGGATATTGATTTTTTTCAAAATTTCCACCCCAATTACACCCCCTCAGCGGTGGTAACGAAGCATTCTAAATATCACTTCTTACATGAATCAATCTACAGAATTTGATCATGCAATGGAATACATTCTACATTGTTATTTAAAGTTGTGGTAGGACAATTTTTTCGCACGTCAAGTCAAAAGTGGCATATGAATGCGTTGAAAGAATGGCTACTTCAGATAGAAGTCGATGAAAAACAAATCATTCCGCCTGACAATGTTCGTGTTCTTGTTAAAAGTTTTGTAGGATATAATTATTTTTACAGTGAGATTACTATCTTGTTCACGGTGAACTAAGGCATTTCTATTACTGGCGGGAATTTTCCCTATTATATGAAATATTTTTTCTTGGAACTGGAATGTCTGGAAGCTGAAAGTCGTATACATTGAAGTATTCAGAATACGCGGAGCAGGTTAATATTTCAGACTGCCCGCTTTATGACAAACCGCTTGTAGGTAAAAACGTGGGTTTCGTTAAGTTATTAAATTTTTTTGCAATTTTCTACATTCCAGAATATATAAAATGATTTATTGATACTGCGTTGGTATTTGAAAAGTTTAATGATGGTGACTGACTTTGAATTAATTTCACCGTCGTGCTACCTGTATTCAGTTGCCTAATCATTCCACACCCAAATTATACATTTGGAAACGTCGAATATCCTTAACAGGGTGTTACCACATGAGTGACAATTGATAAAAGTGATTCATAGGACTAATTAACTCACAAACTTTGAACTTCACATGGGGATTACATTCCAAGAATAGGATTTTTCAAAATTCGAATCCTAAACTATTGAAACTACGGAGAATTTGGATAATCTTTATGTCTGGAAAATTATTTTCCCTAATAATTTACAACACTCTCTCGGATATAAAATGTTTTGCAACAGAGAGAGAACAAAAAAATCGGAGTCGAAAACCCAACATCTGATACGGAATAGAATCAGAACATTTTTAATTTCACAAAAATTTACACCGACGGATCAACTAATTCAGGAATTACGTAAGTGATATAAAGGAAGATAAAAATGACGAGTGTTTCCAAGGAAAGGAAGGTAAAACTTTGAACGATGACATCGTTCCGGAAGAATTTGGAAAATTCTCAATTCAGTCTATAGCAACGAACCCCTTCGATATCTCCTGAATGAAGTCAGTGATCAAGTAGTTATAAATGATAAAATATTACAGCTTAATGTAATATAATAATAATGAGAGACGGCCTTCTGCGTTGCTATGAGAGTAGCGAGCCCGCCCGAAGGGGATACATGGCGCGAATGCATGCTCTGTGGTGCGTGGCACACCCAGAGTATACCGCATTTTCCAAACAAAATCTACGGGATTATGTATCCCACCTTCGTGGCCGTGGCTATGTGAGACCACCTCCTAGACAGGTAAACGAAGTGGCCGAAGTGGCAGAAGTGACTCGAGTCGAACCAGTCGAAGAGGTGGCAGGTATCAATATTCCACCAATAGAGGGTATCAGAACACGCAGGGTGCTCCGCACTTTGAAGCCCCTGAAGCCTCAAGAACTGGCTCGAGTGGATGCGGAGATTCGTGAAGCGCTTCCAGAAGAAGCTGACATCTGGCAAATCAACACCGCCGTGTATGACGCTGCTCTTGTGCTTTCCCGTGCGGATACGCAGAATAATGCGTCTCCGACTAGAAAGCATGAGAGACGCATACAGAAGATAGAAGCTAAAATCAAGTCGGCGAGACAACACGCATCTCGTATCCAATGTGTGATGGACTACGTAGTGGCCAATAGGCCATTTACGCGAACGGTGCGGCGAATCGCAACTAAGTTCGACGAGTCCATCACACATTAAATCTAGGAGTGCTGTTAACCATCAAACAACACTGCCTTGATAGGATACGAATGCTAGTGGCTGCCAAAAAGTCACTAGTACGGCGAGCGAGAGGGATCGCGGAAAACAAACTGTTTCGCGAGAAACCCTCCCGCTTATTCCAGCAACCGCAGCCTG
>JAFIRS010007907.1:0-20950 GCA_018342105.1 Gonioctena quinquepunctata | reverse complement strand
AAAATTTCAAAAGATTCAGAAGGGGATTGGATTCAATTAAATGATTATGCTTATAATCTCTACCTGTGTAGTCCTAGGTCATAGTCACGACAGACACCGACTCTAGGCAAAATTTATGATTATAAGATGAGTGAATTAGTTATTTGACTTTGAAACTTAAGATTCCTACAGTGTAGTACTCTTTTGCAATAGACACGACAGTCCCCGGCACTGGATCAAATCCTATCAGGAATTTTAATGTTTTTGAATGACTAAATGTCGTCATCTTTTTCGAAATACAATGTTTTTTTTTAAATGGGGATTTCTCGGTTTAATTTCGGAACGACACCTATGAGATGACCTTATGACATTTTGTAAGTTTATCTAAAAAATACACATTTTTAATTATTTCACTTGCCTTTGGATACATAAATTCATTTTCAAAAGCATAGTCCCAATTCGCGGTATTCGGACATGAAATTTGAATAACCCTTCTTCAATTCTGTATCTTTATTCAGTTTTTTCTCAATCGAAAAAGAATCTATTTTTTGCCATGGTATTTGGATCGCCAACATCCTTCAATAACGAATTGAATGGAATGCTTACATTGAATCTACCCGTCTCATCTTATGAGTAGTTTTTTTTAAATATTGTTCGCAAAATTTGTCAGCCCCTTGGAGAAATTCCGATTTATCAAACTTACACTTGTTGATCGATATCATTTCTTTTACGCTGAGACAACTGGTAATTTCATCATTTGTTGTTTTACATAGTTCAGTATACCCAAACTGTCTTCTGTAAAATAGGCAATAACAGAGACCAAAACACACCGGCACCTAGGTTTTTCCTGGTTTATAAAAATGGGGATCTGCTCATTTCAAATGATCAGAGATTTTCAATTCATTTTTGTTAATTGTAATCAAAGGTATTTCATCGGTTATTATCGGTAATACTAAACAATTGATATTAATTGTAAAATAATTAAAATTACACATCCCTGAAGACGGATATTCTCGAGTGCTTGGCCCAATCCCTTCACTACGAAATTGACATTACTGATTTGATAACCCAATTTATTGCAAACATTTTAAGAAATGAAACGACTATGCGACCCACTATACAGTACTCGACAGCTACCCTATGAAAGTTTCCACTCGCATCTCTAACTCTGATTTGTACAGTCAATAATAATATTTGTGATCGTTGTTGATGTAATATACCACTTCCCACCAAATAAACACTTGATTTTTCGGACTGTACCGCGGTTTCAAGCGAAGAAGCATATTCACTTGCTGCAGTTATCAGCTGATTTTCAGTTGTCAATGCATTTGTTTCATTCTTATTTTCATTGGAGTGCACCCTTCTGTTACTTGTATTTGCGAATTCTAAATGTATAATAGAGTTGTGTTTTTTACAATGCCATGATTGTTGTGATTCCCTCAAACATTTTACTTCCAAAATTCTTTGATTCACTGATAATTATAAAAATGTTTCACAATGATAAATACCATGATTTTTATTGCAATAGAAACCATGCTTTTTATTGGTATAGTATTTCTAATCCCAATTGGACCGACATAAAAAGTTTCGAGAAGAAATTCTCTTCCACATGACACAACTTTTTTATGATTGTACCAGGAACGCTTTGAAAGTAAAAACACTGGTATGCAAATTTTCCATTTGCCGGACAGTGCATATGAACACTCCTCGTAGTGCTCTTATTTTTATTGCCGTTCCAATTGGGATTAGAATAACTATACTTACAGACAAAACTATTCGATTTTGCCTTTTAAAATTCTGATTGACTTATTTATTTAATTCTAGTTTTTCGAGTAGGTAGGTATTTCACACTTATTTTTCGAAATATATCTCCTTCATGTCTGGTAAATCATTTTTATATTTATAAGATGCCCAGTCCCTTCTTGTGGTGGAATTTATTTCCTGTCACAGGAATTTGTTTTTTCTCCCAGAACTTTTAGAGATCGCAAATGTTTTGTAACAGTATCATATAGATTTCTCACATCGAAATGCGATTCTTTTGTGAGACATTGTAATTCAAAAATAGCTCGAATGTGGTTATGAATATGAGTTTTTTGTTCTCATATCTGTTTTCTAATAATTGCCAAGCGCCCTTGCAATTGTCAGACGAAACTTCGGACGTCCATCGTCTTAATGTATTTAAAAGGTTTTCACGACGTTTCGAATGCTTGTATCTGCAATCGTCTTCAGGTGAATACTGACAAGTTTAGGTGCTACTTACCAATTTATATTACTGTCGGCGCAATGATGCGTGCAATTCCGCCATGTGCAGCGGTGCGTGAATTTTCGCGCGGTGTGGTGGTGCGTGAAGTTTCGCGCCTCTGCAGCCCGCCAGAAAGAGCAATCAGGGGTTTCCATACGTTCTTGATCTCAACGCTTGGTTGACTAAAGGCGTTATTGGCTTCGATGTAGGCGGCCTCTTTGAACTTTCGTTTGAACCAATGCTCCTCTCTATGTAGAACACTTGCGTCGTCCCATAGAACTCGATGGTGCTCAGTCCAGGCGTGGTCAGCGATTCCCGATTTTGATGTTTCTCCACGTTGAGTCCATTTCTTGTGCTCATCAATCTTTCCGCTAACGGTCTCTTTGTGTCTTCAATGTAGGAATCTCCGCATTCACATGGAACTTCATAAATGCAATTCTTACTGATTTCATTTTTGTTGTCAGGTTTGGTCTTGGTCAGGAAACTCCGTAAAGTACTGCCGGATTGGAAGCAGCTCTTGATGTTGAACTTGTTTCCGATCCGTCTGATCTTCTCGGAGACACCTCTGATGTACGGAAGGCAGATCACTGTGCTTTGTTGTTGCTCTTCAGATGTCTTCGTTCTCCGGGTTGTTTCAATACTTCTTCTAGGAGTTTCTTGGGATATCCATTCCGGTGGGGATCCTCTCTGCTGTGGTTTAGTTCGGCATCCAGTGATTCTACGTCGTTGGTTAGGTGCGTCGCTCTCTCCGCCAATGTTCTCACGGTCCGTCTCTTCGTCGAACTCGGCTGGTTGGAGCTGTAACTGAGGTACTGTCCGTGTGTGTCTTCTTTCTGTAGACGGAGGTGCGAATTTCGTTGCCTATTCTCTCAACGTTCACATCGAGGAAGGGTAAGGTACTGTTGGTTTCCATCTCCATCGTGAACTTGATCGAATCCCTGATTCTGTTGATCCCTGAGAGAAATCCTGGAGATGTTCGTCTCCGTGATTCCATACAATGAAGGTGTCATCCACGTACCTCAACCACAGCTTTGGTTTGTATTCTGCCTCCCGTATAGCCAATTCCTCGAACCACTCCATGTATATGTTGGCGATGATTGGAGAAAGGGAAGATCCCATCGGGAGTCCGTCGACTTGAGAGAAGAATCGGTCCTTTTCCTGGAAATATGAGTTCTGTAGGCAGCACTGCAGTAATTCCAATATTGCGTGGGTAGGAAGGTCAGTCCTTTCGTGCAGCTGGTCATCCTCTTCGAGTTTCCTTTTGATGATCCTGAGAGATTCCTCTATAGGGACATTGGTGTAAAGGCTCTCCACGTCGAAGCTGATGAAACGATCTTCTGGTCCAAGTTCAACATCTGTGATGGTATCAACGAAGTGCTTGGAATTCTTGACGTATGAACTGCCATTTCCTTGTAAGGGTTGTAGTATCGGTAGGAGGTATTTCGATAACTTGTAGGTTGGTGAGTTCCGTGAGCTGGTGATCGGTCTCAGTGGCATGTCTGGTTTGTGGATTTTCGGAAGCCCGTAGAGATGCGGTGGTTTGCTGTAGTGTGGCGTTAGATGTGATCGTTCGTTGTCTGGAATGAAGTGTTTGAATTTCCTCAGAGTGTTGTAGATCTTCCTTTCTTAGTGGGTGTCGGATCCCTTCCAAGAGTTTATATATAGGATCCGTGTTCTACTATATTTCCAAAATTTGACTGGGATCAAGGGATTTTTTTATTGAATGCCAATAACACTTACACTTACGTGCATAGTAATATAACCACTTCCCAGTTTTATTCAGATTCTACATATCATATTTAGATTCGGAAGATGATTTACTAATTTCACCAATACTAAAAAGCCTCATACCAAAAACCCCAACATACCGAGTTTGAATAGATTCGAGCCATAATTACAATACTCGTCTGCCATCTTGAATTTATTAATTTTGACAAAAAATTCATAATCTCCGACCCCAAAAACCACACATAACCATTTTTACTAGAATCAGACCATATTTATAAAAAATCTCGTTTGCCATATAGGTGCCGCCATTGGTTTGTTCTCTCAACAAAATATCATAATGCATCGTCAGCGGAATTATGAATACCTGCCAACCGGACCTACCGCGACAAACACATTTCACCCTTAACTACCTTACTCCCTACGTCGCGTTCCGCGCTGACCACAATTGAAAATATTTCCTTACTACTTGATAGACGTACGCTATTGAAGTTACAATTAGGATAAGTAAAGACTTAAATGTAACGTATGTCTACAATATACCAACTGCTCTAGCCGCTGGACAATTGCCAAATACATAAGCGTATCAATGTTTCTTGATGTTTAACTATTTAACAAATATTTCTGTTACAGTTTTATATATGTAGTGATGGGTATTAACCGCTTGAAATCTTTGTTATCCAGTCAATTTGTGACAAGAAAATATATTGTGGTTTTGGATTATGTATAATTTTAAATATCTACACGGGAAAAAATCCTTTTTATACATAATAACAATGAAACTCAATAAAATAAGAAAAAAACATTTTTATTTGAAATTATGTATTATGTATAAAATGACTCGGCCGTTACTGGATGGAAATCCATAGTCATTTAAATCACAATGCACATTATGCACATAAGATTTCCACAGAATTTGTAATTAAATTCTCGACATATTTCGCTAATATCACAGTAGCTTCATCAAGTGAATTTATAATAAACCCAAAAATAGTCGACCTCAATCGAAAGCGGTCCAATCTATTTCCAAATATATCCTCATTATGATAATTACAAAGGGTTATTATAAGTCTATTTCTAGGAAAACAAATTCAAAAGTGTTGAATTATTCAAATCAAGTTGGTCGTTAAAAGTTTTCAACCTATTAATTTCTGATGTTTCCAACTGATTTAGTTTGATACCTTTATTTTCTACTTGTAAAATTTCAAAATCATCATTGAAACAATGGTTTTCTTCTAAGAGATGATGGAATATGTTGAATTTGTTTAATTATTTACATAACTTATATAATGTTCATGAATCCTATCTATATTGAACGTTCTACCAGTTTGTCCAATATAAACCTTAGCATAAGTTCCACAATTCAGTCTATATAGTTCTCATTTTTCGGATTTCTAAATTAGGTCTTTATTATTTCTGATAAATCTTTCTAGCGTATTATTTGTTCTATACGCAATCTTCAGACCTTGTTTTTTGAGAACTGAAGCTATTTTTTCCGTAGTCTGTCCACAATATGTAAGTGTTCTATATAATTTTGATTAGGTTTTTGGTTGTGGGAAAAACTTCGCACATAGCTTTTGAATGGCGTTTTTGGAGATCATCTATCTATACCAGTGTGAAAACAGCCACGAATTTCTACCACAATTTACCGAGATATACCGCGTCGATAAACTCGTGGCTGATTGATCTAACTGGTATGACACCACAATTAAAAACGTGGCTCAGCCACGAATTCGTGGCTGAAGACAAATTGTACTGGCCATGGATTTTTATTTCATGGGTAATGAATCAAATATTGGGTCGCATCAGCATACAGTCTCATACAGATTTTACTTAATTTCTAATGTTATTGTAATTGCAAATCTTCGAATATCAAGCAAAAATTCAGAATCATTGAGGAAGTTGTGAAGGAAAAATACCATCCCGATATTTTTTCATTATTCTGAGATTAATAAAATAGGAAAGTATAAGAAAATATTATTGAACTCTGCGAATTATTCCGACAAAAATGTCATTGAAAAGCACTGTGAATAATTAGATCAATACCATCAAATATTTTGCCGAGCAAAAATGTACACTGAAAAAATATATTTCTTTATATCAAAGTATTGAATGGAGGTCAAATCTGAAATATATTACAAGACTTTCCGCGATGAAACACTTAATATATCTCTGGGCAAGAATTAGCCTCATTCGAAAATGCGAAAACATATAAAAAACGCAAATTTCAAAAATCCTATAGAGTTGACCGTAGGACTTTTCGCGATTTTTTTCGGTTGGAATGATACTTGGAGAGGCGGTTATCAAAACTTGATATACAAATAATTTTGCCAGGCAAGATTTTGCCTCGTTCGGCCCTTCCAAAATGCGACAAAATTGACAAAACAATTTTGAAAAATCATACAAAGCTAACCTCGTCGTTTTTCGCGATTTTTTTAAGCTGGAATGATTCTTGGAGAAGTGGCGAATACGACGTAATACGCAAAATATTGTGTCGGGCATCATTTCGCCTCAAAACGACCCTTCGAAAGTGGGAAAAATTTAGGAACACCAACTTTGAAAAATCCTATAGACGTAACCTTAAGATTTTCCTCAAGATTTTTAGGCCAGAATGATTCTTGGAGAGGCAATTATTAAGACCTGATATACAAAATATTTTTCCGGGCAATATTTCGCCTCATACGGCCCTTCCAAAGTGCGGTAAAATTGACAAAACACCAATTTTAAAAAATTACACAAAGCTAACCGCGTGGTTTTTCGAGTTTTTTTTTAGGCTGGAATGATTTTGCTAGAGGTGGTTGGAATTTTCAGTTTTAGATCAGATATGAAGAATATAAAACTGTGAAAATGTGATTTAATCAATGTTGGTGTGATTCATATTTGGATCCAAGTGTTAAAGAAACAGTATTCCATTATCAAATTAAACAGATGACTGCATGAGTCGAGTCAAGGCGCCTACGTATTCATGAATTATGACGTCACGACCAATGCTGGCGCGTTTCCATTCTCGTGATAACATTTGGATTTTAGAGCACTCTCAATCCTTCATATGGACGACGTGGATGAAAAAATATTCTTTTTTGTTGGATATACGTTTTATCATAGTGTCCCCTTTTGATTTTCAATATCATTTTCTTATTAGAATTCTAAGGCAAGTTCCGTATTCTGTCAGAGCATAACTGGAATGAGATAAAACGAAAACGTAACTCTTTTCTCGATCAGACATCGAGAAATGGCAAAAAATCCTGAAAATCGAGACTTTTTGTCATATTTCAAAAATCTTGCACTTTGGCATTTTTTCGTGCTGTCTATCGCATTCTACGTCCGAAATTATCCCGTACTGCATATCAAGTAGATTTTTTTCTTTCGATTTGATTTCTCAATATCTTTCTTATTCGTTGAAATCGTTCACCTTCTCAATGTATTTTTACTTGGACCCAAATGCTTAAGTAATGAAATCCTGCAAAAAATAAAATCGAGATCATTTCATTGGAGAGAAGTCACTTATACTCTGCCCTGTATATGAACAAGTTTCTCATAAAATATGTTCGTGGTTTCAGAAGCTACCGACCTGATGTACCTACCTACTTATTTCAAGTTATTTCTTTCATAACTCGAATTTACGAGATTGTTAGGGTCACGACATGGCAATAGTGCCAAATATTATATATCAGACCTGACCCGTTACTCTGGAATTGAAAAACATGCAGGTGGCCCGGGATTCCCCGGAATACTCGTTGCTATGACGACCGCAGCCAGTATGCATTTTCTGTTGAATTTATTCCATTGAAATCTATTTACAAACATCTTGGGGTATTTAACACCATCACGGAGGCTACAAAACCGGAAGGCGTGGTTTAAAATTGCGGGATTTTTTAAAATTATTAGCCGGATCTAAAGAATTTGATATATGAACATTATCAGTAAAAATTATGCCTGTTTGTGCTCGTTTACAAAATAGTTTTGAGGAGATATAAGCCTAAAATGTTTGTTTTTATTTTAAAGAGATTTTACATGTCCTGTGATACAAAGTAGGTAGATCTCGGGAATGACGAAGTTTATCGATTTTTCATTAGAACCAGCGCATTCCTCGTGTCGAATTATACCTAATTCCATATCATTGGGAAAATTCAAAGCCCGACTGTAAATGGATTTTTTTAAATTTCAATGCATGCTCCAGATGACCTGAAATACTTTATTTTTGTTAGATCTGAACCAAATTCCGGATTAAGACCAAAGTCGACGTGAAAAAAACGATGGTACCTACCATTAGTTTTACGCCAAAATGTCTGAAAGTTGGGATATAGGCGAAAATGACATAAATACCAAACTGTCACCTATAAATGACGTGGTAGGTATCTCGGGAATGACAAAGTTTAGCGATTTTCCATCAGAACCAGATGAATACAAACATTGCCAACAGGTATATGTTAGGTATACAGGATAAACCATATCTACAAAACAAGAATGTAGGCAGAAATAAATATACTCAATAATAAAAATAACTAATATCCATTCAAGCCGTGTACGTAAACGTATAAAGTCTGCGCTGACAATGATTACATTATTTTTTGTTGAATTATTTGGTTGCAAAAGCTTGTCGCCCTAAGTGTTCATAAAAGTAGGTACCAATTAATTCGATTGAGCAGATTGGTTGGTAAGTAAGAACTTGTCAAAGTATTTAATTTTTACAGAGTACTCATGAAAATCAATTGCATTGGATAATGATTGGTTGGTAAATGTCAACTTGTCGAAGTATTGATTTTATAACAATTCGCGCGACAAGCTTTTTGAAACCAAATAATTCAACAAAAAATAATTAAATCATTGTCAGCGATGACTTAACTCATTTTATACGTTTAAGTACTCAGCTTGAATAAAAGCTTGTCTTCAAAAAGGTTTTTAATCGTTTACTTTATTTTTTACTTTTTAGTTTGTTCGCTTTAGTCTGTTTATTTCTAATAGGCCATCGTTATGACAAGGTCTCCCCCTGTAAGTTTTGAACTGAAAGATATCATGATCTCCTACCCCAAAAACTCCAACCCCAATATACCAATTTTGAATGGAATATGACCATAATCAGAAAACTTGTCCTCCATCTTGGGGCCGTCATCTAAAATTCATGAATTTCGACGAAAAATTCATAATCTCCGACCCCAAAAACTCCCATACCAAATTTGAATCGAACGGAATATAAACAAATCTTGTTCGTCATTATGCAGCCACCATCTTGTTTTTTCCTAACCTTTCCGGAATTATAACCAATTTCAAATCATTCGAAAATTTTTTTGCCAACGAACGAACTAATGAAGTGAAACTAAATGAAAGCTTGTAATAAAACAACTAATAAAAAACTTTTTTAAAGACAAACTTTTACTTAAGCCGTGTACTAAAACATAAAATAAGTTTAAGTCATAGCTGACAATGATTTAATTATTTTTTTGTTGAATTATTTGGTTTCGAAAAGCTTGTCGCGCGAATTGTAATAAAATTAATACTTCGACAAGTTCTTAGCAATCAATCACTGTCCAATCAAATTAGTTGGTACCTTCGTTCATGAACAGTTCGCGCGACAAACTTTTTGAAACCAAATAATTCAACAAAAAATAATTAGACCATTGTCAGCGATGACTTAAACTCATTTTATACGTTTTAGTTGATTTATTTTTGCTTTTCAGTAAGTTCGCCTTAATCTGTTCATTTCTAATAGAGCATCGTTATTACAAGGTCACTTCCTTGTAAGTTTTGAGCTGAAAGAAATCATGATCTCCGACCCCAAAAACTCCCACACACCAATTTTGAATAGAATCTGACCATTATCCTGAATTTATAGATTTGAACAAAAATTCATAATTTCCGAACCTGAAAACCCCACATATCAATTTTGAATGAAATATGACCATAATCAGAAAACTCGTCCTCCATCCTGGGGCAGCCATCTTGAATTTATAAATTTTGAGAAAAAATTCAGAATCTCCAACCGCGAAAACCGCCACATAAAATTTTGAATCGAATCGGACCATAATCACAAAGCTCATCCCCCATCTTGGGGACGCCATCTTGAATTTATGATTTTCGTTAAAAAAATTCATAATCTCCGACCCCGAAAACCCCGCATACTAATTTTGAATCAGATTGGACCCTAATCACAAATCTCATCATCCATCTTGGGGTCGCTACCTTGATTCATGAATTTTGACAAAAATTTCATAATCTCCTACCCCGGAAACCCCCACATACCAATTTTGGATCAAATCGGACCATAATAACAAAACTCGTCCGCTATCTAGAGCCGACATCTTAAATTTATGAATTTTGGCAAAATTCATAATCTCCTACCCCGAAAACCCCCACATACCAATTTTGGATTAAATCGGACTATAATCACAACCTCGTCCGCCATCTTGGAGCCAACAACTTGAATTCATGAATTCTGCCAAAAAATTCATAATCTCCCACCTCGAAAACGAATTTGTATATTTTTAATTGATTAGGGGCATTCTACTTCAACAACACTGTCATTTCCAATTAAACCGATTTGGTTCAAATCGATGGAAAAACTCATCCACATAATATGAAATAATGTTATGGCATGTTTTAGTTATTTTTCAGATTACAAATCTATAATGCTCAGACCGACCTATCAGTATCGGCAACTGTCAATACGATTATAACGAAATTAGCGTTGTCCTGTAAGTATAAGTTCGTAAATTAGTTATCTGGGCTATCCAACATTTGGAACCACTACCAGCGGTATGCAACGAACGCTCAATACAGATATCTTGAAAGGGATTTTCCTAAAAATACCCACCCAATAGGATGATCTGTAATCTAAACTCAAGTGAATTTAACTTTTCGGAGGACCGGAATTATATGAAGTTTTTATTTTCAGAGAATATCGGAATATATATTGTGATATGTGTGTATGAAACGAATAATAATCACCAGTAAAAATATTGGGCCTGATTTCTAAGATGCTAATGACAATCTATCCAATTAGGTTAAGAGTGAATATTATTTGCTTGATTGTGTATTTGCACAGCAACTTATGACAACAATTGTTTATAAAGTGTCAGTTGTACATTGTGTTTCTTCTACGAAGTGTTTTTCACATTGTCATAATTATCACATATAACTATTGTTGAAGAACTCTTGGCTAATCTATAAAACAAACTCTATAATTTTGAAAATTTTATCTTTATATCATTTTATTTGTTGGTCAATGCTCTAAGATTCCATTCAACATTTTTTATTCAATTCTCAACTCGAAACATTCAATACTTATGACTCTTTTCCAACGAAATTGATATTTAAATTACACATTTCTATGTAGTATTATTCTTTCCAAACAACAGCAGAATGTCACATATGACCCATTATTTATGTATCATCTCTCCCTTCAAGCCAAAGGCCACCTGTCATCCATTAGTTCAAATATTAAAATTATATTTATGTACCAACATTCCCTTCAAGCAATAGCCAAACGCCATCTATAGTCACACCCGAAACCTTTTTTTTCAAATTCAAGTGTTTTCCGAATATTATTTTTCTGTTCAAAACTTTACATTTCATGCAAGCATTGTCCCTAATCATCGGGTATCATCGGATTCAACTAATAGTCCCATATTATGACAGAACACGGCCCAGGTTTATTGCCTGCGCATGTGAAAGCCCAGAATTCAAGAGATAGCCTAGTTTGACGAAAAATTTTCACTCAATGAACATAGCAATACGTATATATATATATATATATATATATATATATAGAAGATTAATTTTTCCAATAGTCTGAAATTTCAAGTTATCAATAGACTGCATAAAAGTCAACATACAATAACTGTACCATGCACATATACTCATATCATCAAGATAAAAACAGCGCATGTGTAAATTTGACAAGCATTGATTGGATCAGGGACCCCAGAAACTTCATTTTAGTGAAAGAATGTGTTTTTGACGATGCTCTGTTAGGTTTAAATTTTTTTTTTTTAATATTGGCACCAGAAATATCTGTGTGCCTCTAGTGACTTAACTGAAAGTTGCATGGAAACCACTCAGGATTGATTATGATCATGATCTGTCATGATGGATCACAATCGATCTGGACTGACTACGTCTGATCTGTCAGCTACTGAATCGGAGGTCGTCCCCAGGTATCTTCAAAATTAGCACTTAGAGGGAGAATCTTCCCAGCAACAATACAAATATCCCCAGAATAACGATAACTATTAACATTTTAGAATACCTTTTCCTAGCAGGCTCCACCAGATTCCTCTGGCAGAATGGCACCAAATTGTGACAAATCGAATGTACTACAAAAAATAAAATTATTACTATCTCTATAATAAGTAACAAGTTATACAGCATGATAAACACGTGAGTAGTACCTCTCTCTGCATAGAAAATTCCCTATATTCATAAATTGAAGATTTATATATGAAGATGACAATTGAATATAAATATATATCTATACATATATATATATATATATATATATATATATATATATATATATATATATATATATATATACCTTTATTATTTTAATATACCTTTATAATATACCCTCCCATATATGTATTATCTAAACAAAATAACATTTATTTCATTATTAAGGATATAAAAAGATATTTTAACAAATGGATGAAAATGGAAAACTGAAAAACTAAAGGTGTGATTGGGTGTCCTCTTGCTCATAGAAGAGGACGAATGCTTCTCCACTTATAAGGGATTTTGGGGATATCGGTGATACTCTGGAGTCATAAGGGTGCCTACAGTAAGCCGTGTACTGTCCGCTATATATTGTACCACTATGGTTGGACACAGCATATAAGTTGTAAAGACACGGTGTTACGTTATCTGCTGCATAATTTCTCATATCTAAACCTTCGAGAGGAAAGTCAATGGTGGCATTTGGTTTTCCCATAAATCTCCCCATCGACGAGAATCGTTTCAAGTGGATTACTAATATTTTGGGGAACTTATGTATAGATAATGACTTTGTGCATTTTATCGTTTTCTTACAATTACAACAAATTGGTTTTTCTTCGCCGTCCAAAATTTCTTCCCTGGTAAACGAGTCTAAACATTGTGAAAGACTGAGCTGGCCAGTATTCTGTGGAATATGAAGTGAAAGATCCCAGAAGGGGTCAAAAGAGACAGAACAATAGCCGCATGAAATACAATTCAACGATGATTTTAGTTGACCAACAAAATTATCAACAATTTTTGAGTTATCCATTCTAAGATATCTACCAAGACTCCTGTGCCTTTTCATGGTCACTCAATATTTCATCGATTCCTTTCAAGGTAGGTTTGGGCTTTTCTGTCACTCTGTTTACATCTTCATGAAGACCTTCCAGTAAATATCTGAGAAATTCTTGAGCGCCCTGTTGAGCGTACCCCATGAAACGAGGTGCAAATTTTTGTATCTGGCTTTTAAAGGTAACAGTATTTACCACCTTATCAGACGAATCTTCCGACCAAAGATCTTTTATCACTAACGCGAATTGTTTTATCAAAGCACCCTTCATATTTGATATGCTTGTGTTGATATCCCTCATATACTCGTCTTTTCGCAGATACTCGAGCAACCATTTGGTGTTCGATAAAATTGTATAATGCTGTTCATGAAACAGGTATTTCCAATGTTTTTCAGACCATTCAAACCAGGAATTTTGGCATTTCCGTGTACTAGGGAGTTGATGGTGTTATAACTAACAGAGCTGTGCTCTCTGATACGATGATTTTTACTGGCACTGGATCTATGTGGAAGGGAGATGACGCTGTTCGATGAAGAATTACATGGAGATATGGAAGGTCGTGTTGATTTTGACAAGTCATCATCAAGAACTGAACCAAGGGATTTATTTGAACTCTCCATAGGAAAAATCGTCCTTTGAGGATTTAAAAATAATTCATTCAGTTGACGTGATGAAGGAATAGTTCCCAAAACAGAAGCGGCATTACCCCTCTGGATCGCAATGCTGATTCTTTGGATCAAAAATGAAGTTGCTCTCTATCATTGGTCACTTCTGTTATTCGTCTTCCTATGTCTTCAATGAATTCAAAAGCATTGGGACCGAATACTCCAAAAGTCTCAACGGCAACAGGATAAAAAATATAAAGTTGTTGTAAATTTTGGTATTTTTTACTTTTAATTTTCTCCCCATTTACTGCGGCTGCTCCGGGACACTTAGAGGAAGCAACTACGTGTGAAGTGGCAACCGTGTCAACGCAGGTGAAATCCCAAACAGCTGGTTTCCCGAACTTCCATGGAATAAGTGTCATGCCGTCGGGGCGGTTACCATCGTCTCTACTGACACCTGTAGGCTCTAAGATCGAAGGGATATTGGCTGTTGTTAATGCACGTTTCAGTAAATCATTGACTGCGTGATGACGGGATTGACGACCTGCGCTGAATTTACAGCTCAAACCATGGGTTCCTTTCTCATCTACAAGAGCACCACATTTGCACGTGTGAGGGACACAAATAGAAGAACCCAGTCGTAGTCCTATGGAAATTCTGAAAGATTCGTTATCCAAAAGAGACCCAAGTGAAGCGGCAGGTGAAGCATTAAGCCAAGCTCCTGAATGGTGGGAAGTAACTGCTTTGATTCGAGCCTTTTCTTTTGCGGACATAGCTGAAACAAGCAAATCCTTAGCAACCATTTCAATGAGTGGGCGATCCCAAGCTTTTTGGAACTTTTTCATTAGTTCAGGTAATTTAGTATTGGTTTTTGAAATCCACTTCTGCTCTCCTTCCATAAAGAGATGGTTGGGTACATTTGAGAATGAATCGGGTAAGATCATATAAACTAATTGAGAAACACCACTGAAAGATGACAAATAAGTTGGAAGTTTAAGAGAGGAAGCCAAGCGTATTCCTAAGCCTCTTTTGTCGACAGGTAATGTTGCTTGACGCCAAGTATTGTCTTGCATAAGATTATTCGTTATTCCTTCCAATGTTTTTCGTAAAATAGAATCGAATTCCAGGAGTTGCTCTTCACTGTGCCATGTCGGGCTGCATCTCATAATATATGTTAACTTTGGAATTGCCAAACAGTTTTTCAAAATGAAAAATGCAATGTGTGTTGGAATATTACTCATTCTAGAAGCAATGAGTGACAGAGCCTTCTGCTTTTCTATGAGGCATACAGGAAGTGCTTCATCAGATATGGGAGCGCCAAGCAGAATCCAGTTGGGTTTTTCCTGGAACGTGATTCCTGGTGCAAGGGAGGTAAACTTCAACAATTCGTCTGGTTCCAAAGTGCTCAAAGAAAACATTTCGCATTTATTTAAATTCAATTCTAAACCTACAGCCTTGGAAGTGGAAATGACAGTGCGTAAATTATCAAGCACTGAATCGATATCTCCTCCGATAGAGCCATCATCCAAATACCAACAATTAAAATCACAATCCAACGATTTGGTTAATTTTTCGATTGCTAGACGCTGGGCCCAGAGGATCTCCCTGTTGAACTCCTCATTCAGACATGATCAGGCTATCTCCGAAAGATAGAAAAGTTTCATTTTGGTAACACTGGTTAAGAAAGGGGAAGAGATTGGGGATCATATTCTTGATTTGGTCTAATAAGATGTTGCGGTGGATCGAATTGAAAGCGTTCTTGAAGTCTAATTTCAAAAATATTTTGGATGATGGGTTTGGGTGATAATTGATAAATTGTCGAGCAGCATGAGTAACAGCTTCACAACCGCAAGGTGTACCGAAACCAAATTGAACAGGACGAAATAGTTTGCCCAGTCGATCCCGTACGTCTGAGCATCCAAGTTTAGCAACCAAACGACGATAAAATAATCCAATTGCGATTGCTCGGATTCCACCAGTTTTCTTGTTCAGAGCACAAAGTGTAGCTCCATACAAAATAGGACAGATGTCTGGATTAACTTTACCTGCTAGCATAAAGTTACATAAGGATGTTATTGATGATAAAAGCTTTTCTTTCGAAAATCCTGAACTGTGGCTCAACAAGTCTTGAATGTGAGATGGCCTGAGAGAATCTAATCCACCAGAAGATCCGACACGGAATGATTTAATTGTTTTCATTACATCAGACTCTGTAACTTGAAGGGCTTCATCGTCTGGAGCAGATATATTGCATTGGTTAGAAGCAACGAGGTGTTTTGATTGCAGTTCTAAAAGTGTTGAAGAGTCAAAATTAGCAACAGTGTCACTTGAGCTAATTATTCAAATGGCCGAAGAAATATCTCCATCTGAAATTTTGCTTACTACTATCTTGGTTAAATTTTGGATATTTTAGAAATTGTTCTTGAATGGCGTATAAGAGGTGATTGAATTTGATGGGTTGTTGATATTTTTCTTTATCAAAGTAGCAAGAGATTGATTATGTTTATGAATATCATGAGGAATGTTGAAAGTTCTATAAGCAAACATAAACAAATTTACCCAGGCTGCTATTGTGTTAGTTTTGATACACTCGTCAATAACTCTGCTCAAAGATAATGCTGCAGATATTCTTGCTGCTTTGGGTACTCTCTTAATGATGATAGAATTCCTCTTGAAGTTCGACAGTTGAATTTGAATTCCTTTAATAGACTTCAAATCATCATAATTTTCAATTTCCGACTCTTTTAATAAATCGTTATCAGGATTTGATGAAGCTTGATGTTTATGCACTCATCCAGTATGGGAATATCCATACTGGATGTGCCTCCCCAGAAGACCTGCGCAGGTTGAATCACCCAGAAATACCTTATATTTTGTTCTATAAAATATTTTGAATTGTATTGATGAATGAATCCTTTGCATTTTGGATAATTCCAGATATTTATCAAGACCTGAGATGGATGATTTCCAAAGAGGAAATCTGCAAAGATTTTGAGTGATTCAATAATTTGGAACATAACCTTGATAAAAAGTGAAAGTGAAGTGAAAATCAAAACTTACCGGTGGAAAGATCTCGGCTGATTCTCGATGAATTTCTCTTCACAGGATATGCACTTTGGATCCATGATTATTATATACATAACCACAAAAACAGTTTCTGAACTGAACTGGGAGGTTAATCAACAGGACGGGAAGTAATAAAAGTAGTTTAGAGTTCAAATCGACACTTATAAAATTTGTGAAGTCATTACCGACCCAAACGAACGACACTGAATGTACCAAAAATTTGATGACAAGTGACATTTATTCTCAACATTTGATTCGTCGAAAAATGTTTAAATCCCCTCCAAAAAAAACAAGTGAACGTTGGTTCCGCATGCGCACAGCGAAAATGCTTAAATGAAAAGGTCTATAGAAAAACATACAACTTACCTACTAAGCTACTTAACTTCGATCCAGTTCCCAAATATTCTTCCGAAGGATTCATTTTTTCAGTGCAATCAATAGGAAAATGTTCGAATTTACTGATGAATCATCTTCATCACATGTCCACTATTGTAGGCATTCACACCATTTTTAATCTGAGCACTGTGACATTTGAAAAACTCGTGTATTGTGGCAAATGTAACGAGGTGCCTTTCAGCATTTCTGAAAATATCGAAACTTAAGCAGCAAACACATAAATGCATTGGAAATAATGGATTTTTATAGGTTATGTCCTTCTCGATTGATATTTACCTGTATATAATTCCCTTTGGAAACAATCAATTGCTACAGATGAAAACCATTATGTCCAGACCAACAGGGTATCAAAAACGAAGGAAAATAGAAAAAAAAACACGACTTTTGTTTGGATTCAGTGCTATGACTATGACCTTCGACCTTCCTCAACAAAATGACAGACGTCGCCAGTAATTATGCGTAGAGCTCATCCAGTATTGAAACGACCGTGTGGTAGGTAGAGAGGGGGAAAACACGAGTGGACACGATTTGCTGTGCTACGGCGAATCTTCACCAGTGTCATGGCATGCAGCGTTTGAAAGGTTAGGTTTGTTTCATTAATAAATAGATAGTGCAGTTATTTATTCAACTTTGCAATAGTTTACTCGTTACCTTGCCAAAATGCCCAGTGGTAAGTACTATTCAGTAGCGGAAAAAGAAATAGGAGTGTTAGGAAAGTTATAGAGTGTAAGTTCTCTACGTCTCGTGAATCGCCTATACCAAATAATTTGGTACGCCTATGGAATTTCTATTAATAGCCATAGTTAGACAATGGTTCGGGTATCTTCGATAAAAATTGGTTGTTAGGTGGGGAAATGCAAAAGTGGTCGTTTCAATACTGGATGAACTCTATAGTATGGCCAGGCTGTCGCAGACACATGTATATCTATTCTGTGGTCGCAGAGGGTCCCCGCGACAACATATTTTTGAAAAGGTACAATTTGTGTAACTACGAGAATATTTCATTCATTTATGATTGCTTTGGATATCTCATGGATCTTCTGAAGGATATCCATTTCAAATCAAGTAAAAAACGAAACATGAGATTTTTCCAAAAAAATTAATCTATGTGTACGAGCATGAAAGAAGCTCAGAAATTGACACAATAAAAATCAATCTTGTAATTTAAACTCATCCATATTTGCTCCGGATATCTTATGGCCATCCATATGATATCTTCTGAAGGATATCCATTTCAAATCCGTCGACGGATATCTCATGGATGTCCATTTCAAATCCAGGGATATCCCGACCAGAATTGGACATGAAATGGATATCCATAGGATATCCTGTGTTATCTGGGAAGTTTGATGAACACGATCAATATCTCAACAAAAAACTTGCATCAGGCAAAACCAACTTCAACATTTACCAAAAATTACATAATCTTTGAGAGTCGGAAGATCTTTAATCATCTACCAGCTGAAATGAAAAGTATGGCTGACTTAAAGGCATTTCGAAAATGTGAAAGAACTTTCACTTCCGAAAGTATACTACAGCTTGGAAGAATATTTTAAAGACAGATTTTGAGTATTTGAACCTGTGAGGTAAAATTGACTGATTCATAAATTTTTAATATATACAATTTATTTACTTATTTATTTATTTCAACACATCTGTCAAGTCTTAAACTATTCTGTAGAATCCTGTATACATGTAAGATATATATTTTAAATTTAAGACATATTCATGCTTTGTCAATAGACATTTTCATTCAACAGCGATAGCATTTGTTCTTTTTTTTTGCGGAACCAACGACATGGAAGTAGGTATTCCAAATTTTTTAGGGTACGTATTCAAAACTAATCTCGTATGCAGAATACATTCAAATGTAATTTTCGTCTACGGCAGAAATCGTCTTTACATTAAGGAGTTTCATCGTACCGCCGTACGTACCGCCCTTTTGTTAGATTGGGGTTAGGTTATTAAACATAAAGACAAATCCTAAATTCAAACCAAAGCATACATCTGTATGGATTGATATCGAAGCACATGTAATTTTCAGAATTAACCTTTATCAGGTTATTCTCCAGATCTAGCTGTTCATTTCATGATGATATGATTACAACACAAAACGAATCTAAAAAGAAGCCTGAACGTCTTCAAAGAATCGGAGTTCAACCTATTTTTTTTATTCATACAATTATAACTAGAACAAAGAAAACTGATTGTGTTTCTAGTCCGTTATTCACAATGAAATAGTGCCTAACAAGTTATCCAGGGCATTTGGGTGGTAGTACTCATCTAAAGCAGTGGTCTTGAACCCCCCCCCCCAAAATCTTCCCACAGTTTCGAAATATCTGATGATTGACGAAAATGAAATAAGTATCAACTGCTAACATTTGAACAATGGAATTAAAACACTATAACCCAATGAGAAGTCACTCTACATAAATTTTAATATTTACTTAAATGGTTCTAATGGAAATATTCAAGTTTTTCAAAAGTGAATATTTGAAGCGAAAACAATCTTCTGGGACTCTTGAGAAAACATTTCATTGATTTCAGTAACTTTTCATCTAAGTACACTTTTATTACATGTATAATTGCTTTTTTGGTACTGGAAGATTATTTGGCAAAAACACAATAATTTCTGAAAAAGCGATAACAATCGGCATGTAATCTCATATACTGATATCAATAATAATGATTATGAATGTGCTTCTTCCTCAAGTGCTGCACTTCTGGAACGACATTGTATACCACCTTCAAATTATAACTGTATTGGCAGAATCATGGCACCATTCAGTAGAGAACCGAAGGGGAATATTTTCTAGACAGCATAACGCCTGATCTGAAAGACCGCTCGCCTTTTTGCAGATACCGTGAACCTTGGCTCAAGCATTTTTATAACAGAATCCGAATACACTGAATAAAACCGTTTCAATGTGGAGAACGCGTCAGAATTTTATACCCATAATCTGAGGGTTTTTTCTTCCACATATTAAATTCGAAATGAAGGGCATACACTACTGATGAAGTACATATTTTTGGAATCTCCATGATGTTTTCAACATTCTGCTTTAATCTGTCTCGTCTCTCGTCTCGTCTCTCGTCTCGTCTCGTCTCGTCTCTCGTCTCGTCTCGTCTCTCTCGTCTCTCGTCTCGTCTCGTCTCTCGTCTCGTCTCGTCTCTCGTCTCGTCTTCGTCTGTCTTCGTTCGTCTTCGCTTCGTCTCGTTCGTCTTTGTCTGTCTTCGTCTCTCGTCTTCGTCTTCGTCTCTCGTCTTCGTTCTCGTCTTCGTCTCTCGTCTCTGTTCTGTCTCGTCTTCGTTCGTCTCGTTCCGTCTTCGTCTCTGTCTCGTCTTCGTCTCTCGTTCTCGCTGTCTCTCGTCTCTGTTCCGTCTCGTCTCTGTCTCGTCTCGTCTTCGTCTTCGTCTCCTGTCTCTGTCTTCGTCTCGTCTCGTCTCGTCTCGTCTCGTTCCTGTCTCGTCTCGTCTCGTCTTCGTCTCGTCTCGTCTTCGTCTTCGTTCTCTCGTCTCTCGTCTCGTCTCGTCTGTCTCGTCTCGTCTCGTCGTCTCTCTGTCTCGTCTCGTCTCGTCTCGTCTCGTCTTCGTCTTCGTCTCTGTCTCGTCTCTCGTCTTGTCTCGTCGTCTCTGTCTCCGTCTCTGTCTCGTCTCGTCTCGTCTCGTTCTGT
>JAFIRS010007906.1:0-20955 GCA_018342105.1 Gonioctena quinquepunctata | reverse complement strand
TTGAACGCTACAAAGGAAAGCATTTGGTTATACAATTTGGAGACATGGAACACAACCTTCTTTTATCGTAGAGTTTGAGGTTTACACAAAAATAAAAATGCAGTGTTGTCAAATGAAAAATTTTTACCCATAATATGTCATCGCAATTGATGATTTTAGAATATTGATTCTAAACTGATGAATTGTGGAATCTTCCTTTCCGATTGGCTGCGCTATGTGTTTTTTGTATTACTTTCATTCAGTTTTGTGTTGACGTCTGATTTATACCTGAAAATATATTTTTGGAACGTAGTTCCTTATCGCGCGTTGCGAAAGAGGGATAGACGGAATAAATTAAGACCAAAACTTGTAACGAGACTTTCGCTATGGTTATAAGCCGTGCGGCGTGCGCGTGTTTCTCTGTCTGTCTCTCTCTCTCTCTCTCTCATAGAAAGCAAGCCAGTTATTTTCGTTTCGTCTTTCTATTTCACATTGAACGGTGTGGTGTCGCGACGATTATTTTTGTTGAGTGTATACAGGTTTTTTGTACATGATAAATAATAAAAAATAATAACAATAATGAATCCTGACAGTGTTTCTGCACAAGTTCCGGATATTGCTGATGAAGTTAGGTAAGTAGAGATTTTATTCAGACAATGATAAATGCTTATGTATTTTTAGCAAGTACGCATCATAACCTCTCCTTACTATTGTGCTAACCAAGTCATACGCGTTATAATCTCTCCATTATTGTGTGTTTAGCAAGTGTACGCGTCATAACTTTAATAGATTTAAAAGCAAATTATATTTTAATATTACAATATCAATGCGTATGTATTTAGCAAGCCGTGCGTGCTCTAACCTATACGCTGTTGTGTTTACGAAGTCGAGAGATTATATATATATATATATATATATATATATATATATACACACTCTGTTGTGTTTACAAACTCCCGCGCATTATGACGTGTACGGAAGAATAGACAGACAGAGTGCATATATATATATATATATATATATATATATATATATATACAAAATATTATTATAACTTAAAAAAAAAAATACAATTCCTTCACTAATTAATCGAAAGGAACTTCGTTCCATCCGGGTGTCCCTTGACACCTCTCAAGTTTTTATTTTATATTAGTATACTGCGATATCAACTGAGCCTACATAAAGTATATATAAGTGTACAGAACTATTTTTTTATGAAATTTGTGGTGTATCCAGTTTAACACCCAAACCCAAATTCCGGCTGCGTTACTGATCTTATTTTCCTCGTATACTAAGGAAGACATCGGGAAAACTTTATCCAATATCACTTTTTCAGGATGTGCCTTATACCTATTCATTTGTCTGGATGATCACCGTTGAGCCGATCAAGCGAATATCCCTGTACTATCCGATGGTTGAACGGTTAGATTCTGCATTCAAGCCCTAAGCCATATAAGGAAACTGGTCTCGGTATTCTCCATTCTCGAATGTCGAAGACAGTTGAATATTTATGGTGTACTTTACATTGCCAAATTCGAACCGCTTTTTATCAAGCTTAGCGAGATTTTAACTTTGGGTTAATAGGATAGCTCTGCTCAGGACTCTCCGAAATATTCGTCGGCGTGGATCGTGAATTGATGTCACATTGTTACCGAAGGAAAAAACATAAATAAGTATTTTTTTTACTGGAACATCGACACGATTTGTGTATGACATGAATTGTGGTAAGACATTGGATACTTGAGAGAAAGGGTCTGAAGTATACGAAACCGATATTTTCATCATGATACATTCTCAATATGAGGACCTTTTCATTTATTTCTCGAAACTGAGTTTCTATGGTCATTGAGAAAGTCTAAGCACACTTATACAGTGCGGTCCATAGATATGGAGTGAATTCATTTTTAGCGTTATTAGGTATTTGATTAGAAAAACCTGAAACAGGTCGATTTCTATTGTCAATTTGACAATTTACATTATGAAACTATTACCCCCTTCTTGCACCCCCTCTAAGCACCCCCTTGAAAGAGAAGGGGGGTCGTGTGGCATCTTGTTCGATAGGTATTTTCATTCTCTGTTCAACAATATTCAGTTTTTCAAATTTGGTTATCTGTTTTGCTAAACGTCAGGAAAAAGTCGTTCCAGACACCAAAAAATTATTCACAAAATCCACATGAATAATGTTATGTCAATCTTGTAGACTACTGTTATTTTGATATTTATGAGTTGTTGACATACGTCAGTGCTTCGAAAAATAGTTGTATGTGTATTTGATTTATGGCTCATTTATCCGAAACTCAAAGAATATACATTTTAATTATGATTGGATGCGGTAATAAAACAAGAACTCAAAGGGAAGTTTGTGAAATATTTAATGATAAATACCCTGGTCAACACGTCTCACAATCTACAGTTAACAAAATAGTAAAAAAAAATCGTGAACCTGAGATGTAAAAACTATACGAAAACCAGGTCGAAATGTGTTAGCGATTGAGGAAAATCCGCTAGTAAATCATCAATATTGAGAGCTTTACATAAAGAAAAATACCATCCTTATAAAGTTCAGTTGGTTCAGGAGTTAAATGAGGATGATCCTGGCAATAATTCTGAGAACTGATGATGGACAGAATGGAAGCAGATTTGCAGTTCATAAACAAAATTGTTTTTTCTGATGAAGCTACTTTTTATTTAAATGGAACGGTTAATAGAAAAAACTGTAGATATTGGAACAGATAAAATCCTCATTGGATGTGTGAGGCTCACACACAATATCCTAAAAAAGTTAACATTTGGGCTGGTAGTTTAACCATTTTCAATTGCAGAAGCTGTTTCTATAAGGAGCAAATCAAAAACTCACTTCGCTTACACAAGCGTATTTGCGAAGTAACAGAACGAAAAATAATGCGTAATACTCGTGAAAATTCTCCGTCGCCGAACGGAATATCAAAACAATATCAAAAGAGTCGATAGTCAACGTGGGTTTGAGTGACAGCTGTCTTGTTCTATAGAAGTTTCGCCTGAGCCAATCGAAACGGACCGCCAGCCGATGATAATGCTTGTAGGTCCATACGTTGAGAGACCAAGAAAACTAATAAATCATGAGTTATATTTGTGTTTGAAGAGGTCTGAATAAATAAAAGCCAGTAGCGTCTCTGGTCTGGGATCGAAATAGGTAAATATTATATAGTTCTGTTGTGTTTTGTTGGAAAATACGGCTTTTTTTTCGAGCATTGGAAAATCGAATTATGATCCGTTTGCTATTAATACATACTTCCTCGCTTATGGCATATTTTTTTTTCATTTTAACGTATTTTCAAAATATTTAAATATCTAAATAAAACTAGTTATCTCCGCCTCTGTTGCTCGAAGGATACCACTTCAAGACTGCGAAACTTGTTTTTTTATGCTTTTGCAATTGTAAATGGTTTGACATTAACAACAAAATTATTGGCCCGTATTTTTTTGAAGGCACAGTTAATGGTGAGGTTTATCTAGATTTTTTGATGAAATTTTTACAGCCTTTATTAAAAAGACATTTTTCTGATGTTAATGATCCTAATGCAATAGATAGATCAATTCGGTACCAACAAGACGGAGCTCCACCGCATTACAAACGCATTGTTAGAGATTATTTGAACGAAGTTTTTCCCACTAGGTGGATTGGAAGGCGTGGAACGATTGAATGGCCGCCTAGATACCACGATTTGACTTCTCTTGATTGCTTCCTATGGGGTTATTTAAAATCGAGAGTATATTTCAATAGACAAGACAAAATGGCAGATTTAAAAGTGAGGATAACGGAAGAAATCAACAACATAACCCGATATCCTACAAAATGTTGTACGAGAATTCCAAGATCGACTTGCTTATCGTCAAGAAGTGAATGATAGTCATTTTGAACATTTAATTTAATCGGAAAATGAATTGAAAAATACTTCCTGAACATTATGTGACATTATTTCCTTCATTCTAAGTGAAATATAAAAAACTTAAATTTTTAAAATAAATTATCTTAGTTATGATTGCGCCAAATTTGAAAAACTTAATATCGCTGAACAGAGAATGAAAATCCCTTTCGGACAAGGTGCCACACGACCCCCTTTCTCATTTAAATTTTTTGAGAGGGTGCTCATAATTCAGAGGGGTTGCAAGAAGGAGGTAATATTTTTATACTGTAAATTGTCCAATTGACAAATTAAATCGAACTGTTTCAGGTTTTTTTGAACAAATACATAATAACGCGAAAAATGAATGTATTTCATACCTGTGGACCGCACTGTATATCGAGTATACTAACAAGTTCAAGTGTGTCTAGGCAATCAACTGGACCCAGAAGACTGGTGTTGGATACTAATCCCACCTGCTCCAGAAAAACTTCTTAACATCAGTATGAACCATTTGTCAAGGCCAGTCTTGCTCCAGTGTTGAATCAAATTCAACACATGATATGATATCAATGAGGACACAACTGTATCTTTTTCAGAACAATTTACAGTTATCCAGCAAGAAGAAGACGAAGAAATAGAAGAAATTTTCTCAGTTACGATTGCACCAAATTTGAGAAACTAAATATTGCTGAACAGAGAATGAAAAGCCCTTTCAAACAAGGTGCTATGGGTCGTATAGCACCCCATCTCCCATCACATTTAAATTTTTTGAGGCGGTGCTCATAGTTCAGTGGGAGGGCGAGAAGGGGGTAATAGTTTCATAATGTTAATTGTCAAATTGACAATAGAAATCGACACGGTTCAGGTGTTTTTGAATAAATACATAATAACGCTAAAAATGAATTTGTTACATCCCCAACTATTATTTAGGAATAATCATTATCTCCACCTCGGCTAAACTACGGTCAAGCCGTTGTTTCGTTATCAAAAGATTAACCCTCTTGTAACGCCACTGGGTTGGGACAAATCGTTATTCCATATAATTAGTCTAAGACGCTAAGGACGCTTCTAGTATAGAAAGCCTATACTCGATTAGTCCTTTGTTGAAAAGTTGCTCGAAAAACTACAACTTTGTTGGGTATTAGCAGCAATTTATAAAATAATTTATTCGCACTGAAGTTAACGGACATGAGCGGCTATATCCATTACCTTCTTTCTAACACCCAGGGAACATAGGTTGTTTATTTAGGAGTATGTACCGTTCGCTGAACTCTATATCAATAAAAAAGGCGCTGGGAATCATAAAATTTATATTCATAAACGAAATGATACATAAGATAAAACAAAAAAAGGACACATTACACTGTTATCCTTAGGATGCAACTTTTGTGGTAACTTTCAAAAATAAAAGAAAACTGTTATTAATGGGGATAGAAAAATACAATAAAATAACAAACAAAACAATAACTGCACTTCCTATAAGCACTTTCCGTTCATTCCTGTATAACCCATTCCTATCTTTATAGACTGAGTCACCTTTTTACCAAAAGTACATTGTCAAAATTATTGTATAGGACATAGATAAACAAACAAATAAGAACACCAAGAAAACATTTGATATAGGTAACAACATGCCAAATTATTACTTGCGATTTCTCGGTAACATGGATTGTGAACTTAAAGGCAAAGGGCCATGGATTAGTACTTCTCGACAATGTGTCGCTTTATGGGAGATATATGTATGCATAACATGTATATTAAGAAAAGCGTATACTAGTAATAGAAAGCCAAAACATTAATTTCAATAATAGGAATTCATTACCTAGGTCGAATTGTCCAGTTGCCTTCCTTGGGTCGCACTCGAAGAGTTCCACGATTAACCGGATTATTATCTCAGGCGCTTGTCATGGTTCGTTACCGGATCAAGTTACAGGCTGAATTATTTGCTCATTTTTATTATTTAAGGACATCAGCAAACAGACGTCATTTGATCGAGATATCGCACAACACTGGAAAAGTAATTTCGACTGGAGTACTTTTGTGTTTACGACGCATGAAACGAACTATTGTTAGAGTGATTAGACTTTCCCGTGATTATGCTGTGAAATATTGTTTTTACACTGACTCTATTTAAAAGGATGCCATGTTAGTATTTCTTTACTTGAGATGATTTTCACACGTGGAGAGATTTTATTTCTCGTGACATTTTTCACCGGTACTAATATGAATGCATATTATATTTCTTCTCGTATGAAATACGTGATTACTCCACGAACTACTGTTTTGAACTAACTTAACTCTTTATGCTCCCGTTGTCTTTTATAATATTCTTCGATCGGAAGCTGGGGCGGGACTTAGTGTGTTTAATGAGTTTTTTTAATGAGGGGACATTGTAACAATGATAAGGATTCTGTTTGTCTAACCCGTTCTCGCTTATCTTATGTTATAATTGGATAATATTTTACTGCCTGACAGGTAGTGGTCGCTTAATCTGGGAAATAATGACCAACAAGTGTGTTTATGAATTTCTTGGTAGCGATACTCTGTGATTTATGAGTTAGATACGCCCCTTAATGATGTGGGCTGGTGTGACTGTCGTTTATCGGGATTTTTTAATGGCTTTGTTTGTGTTATTGGCTTTGGACGGGTGTTAGAATAATGGATTCGTTTTCGGTAGTGAAATAAAACTGATTGTCTTATCTATCAGTGACGTTGAATAGTGGATGATACCCAGTGGCAAGTTTGAATTCTTTTGTTTAAAGGATTGATCACAACAAATCGACCCTGCCCTGTTAAAAAGTAGAGACCTTTTTGTTTCATTATTGAATTAAAGTATTTGGTTCCATGTTTTATGGTATGAAATCACCTTTTGTTGTTACCTATAACAATGATAGTCTGTGCTGAGTATGGTATTCATAATTTCAGAGGTTTATTATAACTAGTAAAATAATAAAAGTAAACAAAATAATATACACATAAAGCACAAGTTGGCATGTACGAAATTTGAAAGAGAAACAATGTCTGTTCACTATATAAGAGTTCATAAAACTAAAAATAATAATAAAAAATGATAAGTACACAAAAAAACTTTTACAACTGGACCTGCATAAAACTTGAATAGAAAGTTCTGTCTCGTCACCATTTAAGAGTTCAGGTGAGCCTGAGGACCGGTATCTGTCACTCGGTCGGGAGTGACATGGCGATGTTGAACGCCTGAGTGATTATGCTCGAACTGGCAGCTAGGGCATCACTTGGGCTGTCATCCGAATCATCGTCCGGGGAGGTGTAGTCGGCTACAGTTCTTGAGACATAGCTGGCGACTCGGTTGGGGTTAGTTGAGTCCAGTCTATTCTTCCTTCGGGGTGGTGCGTGTCGGTTTCGATCGTCGGTGCAAACCTGACAAGTGCATACGGGTTCGTAGGTGTGTTTTCAGTGTTTGTCGTCGGACCAGGATTTTCGGTGTGGGTCTGCAAATGCCGGGTACTCTCGGTGGTGCAGTGGAAACAATCACACTGGGTAATGTTTCTGGTGTCCAGTAGTCTCATGTATTCCGCATGATGGCGATTAAAGTGCAAAATTGAAAATGCGATGTAAGTGCGCACGTGCTCGGATGGCGGTTTCTGCATCCACGTATTCACGTCGTAGAGCAGATTGTTTACGGATGCCTTCAGGATGCTTCGCTTCGAGCCGAAACTGGAAATTTCTTTTACGGAGTCTAGCAGCATCTCCATGGGGTAGCTGGTGTTGGTAACTTTTTGAGCACGACTGATTTTATAAACAAAAGATTTGTTGGCTGATTAACGTGGTGTTTCGTGTAAAAGTTCGGAGCACAATAATGTTCAATCTAGTCCCACGCACGTATTTATATAGAATCGATATCTCTTTATTTTAATTCTCACTAGGGGTTAATTGTTTATGGGGTCAGCTTTAACGTCCTTTCGGAGTTATCTTATCTTAGGAATGAGGCACTTATTTGTAATATTCATTGGAAAAAGGGTCCCCTTTTCTTAGCTTCACTATCGCGAACTGGGAAAAGATTATTTTTATTTGTGACGGGACGTGAAGATCACATTATTTATAGTAATTTTAGGTCAAGCGTCGCGTAGAGGTAATAAAACGTCCTTATTTATTTTGATTATATATTTTTCGTTTCTTGGGTCCAAGATAGGCCTTTGAATGGATGTGATTTTATCGTCGCATAAATTGTTTCTTTCGGCTGATGGGGAATCGGCTGAGCACATCTGGACTAAATCCATCGTTGGGCCCATTTCCTACACTTGTTCCTTAATGTCGAGTGTTTGACCTGCGTATCTTGCCCTTTTGAACGATTACTTCCTATCTTGTTACAAGCAGATGTCTCGGAGATTTGTGAAGAAGGGACTATGGATTTTCGGAGGGTGTGACCGCGCTGCAGGTATAATGGTTCAATGTTTATAATCACGGCTATTAACTTCACTTATCGTTCAGCTGACCGGGTTAGGTTAGCGGTATAGTCTCGTGTTTTCTCCGCACTGGTTCACTTGGTATGGTTGTCTCTATTAACGTCCCAGGATAATGGACCAATTTGAAACTATGTTTTGGCAAGGAAAGCGAAAATTAAAAAAATTTTTTTTTTTTTTTTATTTAGGTCACGGTTAATCCTATACATACATACATCTCCTAGATTTTTTTCAATTAATTAAAACTATATATACCTACATATCTTTAATACATTCCCAGCCCATTTCATTTTACATAAAGTATTGTTTTTACTGATGTTTGCCTGTTTTTGACAAAATCCAAGGTTCCTCAGGTACCTGTCCCCGCGACCTTGTTTGGTAACCATGATTCACTTCAGGGACGCTTTCCCGATCTTCGTCCGATGTTTCACTGGGGTTACTACTTTCGAAACTTTCCACATTTTTTTGGGGTAGTTCGTCTTGCCTAGGCGTTAGCGCTATTCCCGAAACGGGTTCAGTTCCTACACTATCTTCGGTTCCTACACGTGTTTCATGGATGTTATTTGAATTACGATGTTTTTCCAACTCTTCGGGAGTGATACAATAAGTCATGTCCAACATTTCGGGTTCTTTTTTGTATACGCTGGGGCGATTTTCTCCACTTTCCTTAGGAATCTCTTTTTAAGGATTTTCTACAGTCTTCGAGGATTTCTATATTCTTATAAACTTTCAGTCGATTTGCGTGTACAACTTGGCTTTTGGTTTTCCCTACCTGTTGTATTTCAAAATTGACAGGTGATAATTTTCTAAAACTACGGTCCGGTATATCGTGGTAACAATTTTCGAGCTAGTTTTGACCTGCTCTGACATTGGGAGGTGTCTTTAAATATGCTAACGATCCTATAGGGAAACTCTTTTAATTTAGCCTTTTATTGAAATTTCGGTGTGATTTTTCCGCGGCAGTTTCTACGGATGTTCGGGCTTTTGATGGGCAACTTGCAATCTCTGGACCATTTCTGAGGCGTAATTTTCTAAGGTATCATACCCTATACGGGGTGCTCTTAATGTTAGGTGATGTGGTAGTAGCATGTCTCTGCCAAACATTAAGAAAAGGGGCTTTCCTGTGTGGATGAATGAATCTGATTTCTTATAGCCACAAGAGCATACGGTAACTGTTCGTCCCAATCGGATTGTTGTTCAGTCACTAGGTGTGATAAGGTAGTTTTCAAGTGTCCATGGAATCGTTCTACGATGCCGTTCGTGGCGGATGATATGCTGTAGTATTCAGTTTCTTGATTTTTAGTCGTTGGCAAATTTCCAGAAATAGAGCAGATAAAATTGAGATCCTCTGTCACTCAATAAATATCTCGTGCTCCATAACGTAGGATGATATGTTCTACAAATACCTTCGCTACCGTCTCGACAGTAATATTTGGTATTGGAATGGCTTCGGCATATCGAGTCAGGTGATCAATTGCTGTAAATATATACTTGTTTCCATTTCTGGTAGTGTTTAGTGGTCCGACTATATCGATGGCTACAATTTCGAATACTGCTTCCGGAATAGGCATTCTCTGCATTTCCGTGGGTTTTTGGTTCGTAGTTTTATGAATGTTGCAGGAATGACATTTCTGTATGTATTCATTGATATCTCTCTTCATGCTAGGCCAGTAAAATTCTCGTTGTATAGTGGTTAGAGTTTTCTTTTGTCCTCCATGACCAGAAAATATGTTATCATGGTACAAACTTATAATTTGTTTTCTAATGACCTTGGGAGCATAGATTTTGTCCCGACGCTCGTCTACTCGTCGTTTCACGTATAGAATTTCTTCGTGAATATAAAAATTGTCATCTTCGTCGGTCAATGTAGGTATTAATGCAGAAATTTGGGGGTCTGTCTTCTGCATTATGCGGATGTCGTCCAGGCCATAACGTGTCAACTTCAGGTTCTATGTTTTCGCTGGATTTACTAAGCACACGTACTTGGCAGTCTTTTGGCATTCTTTGAGTCTTTTCCGCACTATGTTCGTCTGTTTTATCCTGGATAAGGTATCGGCATTTATATTATCTCGGCCTGGTCTGTATTTAAGTGAATGAGAATTCCAGGGTGCCATGGCCCATTTGGCTAGCCTGCTGCTTGGATCTTTGATAGACAATAAATAGGTCAAGGGCCGGTGATCGGTAATGATGGTAAAGTGCGTACCAGTCAGATAGCACCTGTATTTCTTTACAGCCCAAATCACTGCGAGACATTCTCTTTCTATCGTAGAGTACCTAGTTTCAGCGGCATTCAAAGTTCTGCTCGAGTAACAAATGGGATGTTCGAATCAGAATAGTCTTGGCTCAAAATTCCACTTATAGCGGTCGCGCTGGCATCTGTGGTAACCACAAAGGTCGAGAAAAATCGGGGTATTTTAAGATCGGAGGGGAAATTAAAGCTTCTTTTAGTGTATCGAAGATTTTTGTTGTTCTTGTCCCCACTGGAATTTTACCTCTTTTTTGGTGAGTGCTGTAAGCGGTTGGGATATTCTCGAAGTTTGGTACAAACTTTCGGTAAAATCCGATAATCCCAAAAATGCTCTGATGTCTTTCACTCTTCTTGGTGGTGGATAGTCCTTGATAATTTTAGTTTTTTCGGGATCTGTTTGACAACCTTTCTCGGCAATTTTGTGTCCAAGTTTTTTGGCTTCTTTTTTCATAAAATTACACTTAGTTGCCTTGAATTTCAAATAACTGCTCCTCATTTGTTCGAAAACATTGCGTGACCTGTCTAAATGTTCATGATATGTTGGGTCCACTAAAACGATGATATCGTCCAAGTATACTAAGCACTCCTTACCTATATATTTCGCAAAAATGTTCTCCATCTGCCGGCACCAAGTGCTAGGGGAGTTTCTTCATCCCCATAGGCATACGGAGAAATTCGTAGTGTCCGTTTGGTGTGGAGAAGGCACTCTTCTCTCTGTCTCTTTCATCCAATTCAATTTGAAAATATCCACTAGCGAGATCCATCACACTGTATAAGCTAATACCTTGCAACTTTTCGATCGTATCCTGTATATGTGGTAATGGAAAAATCTGTCTTCGTGATGGCATTCAATTCCCTGTAATCAATGCACAGTCTGAACTGGGGATCTTCTCCGGGTGCAATTTTTTCAACCAGGATCGCGGGAAAACTCAAGGGCTACAGGATTCTTTTATTATTTGTTATCCAACAATTCCTTAATTTCTTGGTGCATTATCTTCTGCCGCTGGTATGGGATTCGATAAGGTCGTTTCGAAATAGGCGGAACATCCTCAGTGTGTATCCTGTGCTTTACTAGATGAGTACAAGTTAATTTTTGACTAGGGGCCTTAAATACATCAATGTACTTTGATGAGGGTGGCCAATTTAATTTGAGCTTCTTCCGTTGGATTTTCGAGATGTAATTGTTGTAAAATTTTCTGTTCATCTTGTAGGTTTATGCTACGGATCATGAGTCCATTCGTCGTAGTTTCCACTTCTTTTTCTGTATCGGCCTCGAAACCATGTGCTATAATATGTTTCCGGGGTATGATCAGTTCCTGTTCAAAATGTTTAACAGTCTGATGGGTATTTCGGTATCATTTTTTCCTATCGATCTCGCGATCATCAGTCCTTTTATAGCTGCTTTATCTTCAACTATAATATTTTCCGACAATAATTTTCTTTTTGTTCTAACCATACATATTGTCATTGCTCTGGGGGTAAAATCTTTATCTTTTGGCAAGTACAGTCCTGTTCCATAATTTCTTCAGTCACTTTTTCACCTCCTGTATAACTATTTCTTGTTTACTTCTGGAAGATTCGGCGTCCAGTTTCTATCCTTCCGATAAGTCTTCCATTCTCTGTTTGACTGGCTTTATTTTCATAAAATTTTCTATCCATTGTTTCATCCTTTCCTGGCTCGTATTTGCCTCCTTGTATCGGCTGTCTGTCTGTTTGGTGCGTATATTCTCATACCCAGACTTTTCTTCCTGCTCACTGTTGAGTCTGCGGGATAATTTGGATTTTCCTTTCCACTTCACTGTTTCTTTGGAGAGAAATTGTCGCCCTTAGACGGACTTTTTTCTGCTTTTCGGCTGTCCTGTGCGAACGGCGGGATGTCTTCCACGATTTTCGTTTTCAGGTATGGAGTTTTCCTGTCTCTGGCAGTAAAGAGTCATCCTTGGATGAACTGGCTTTTCAGTACGAATGTCGTTCAGGCTTCCCGTGCCATATCGCTAACTAACCTTCCTAATATACAGGGTGTTTCGGCTGTCCCAACATTCCCGATAGATGGTGAAGTTTTCCCATCCCTTCGTGGTGGATTTTCTTTTCTCTATTGTTCGTCGTTCTGTCGGTGAACAAAGTCTTCCTTAAATCCTTATTCCTGTTCTGCTTCTGTAAACGCTTATCTCTATTTTCTGTTTCCTTTTTTCGACTTTTTGGTTTTCAGTGGACGTGGCTTCTCTTGATACCGTGTCTCCTTTAAATCACGTTCTTTTGCCTGTCCTGGATTTTCTACTCGATTGCTGTTTGAGTCGGCCGACCTCATTTCTGGATGTGAAAATTTAGTTCCAAATACTTCGCAGTCTGATGCGGGCGGCGCCTCCTATCTGACCGAGTTTTCTTTAGACATCGTTTTCGTCATCTATCTATCGTAGTAGTAAATTTCCCTTCAACTGTTGCTCTAAAACTTCTAGTCGTTTGTCCCATTGGTTTTCCTTCTCATTTTCCGTATGATAAATGCGTTTTGGCTCGTGGTGGGTTCAATTATTTCTTCCATCAAATACATTTTGTTTGCTCTCAATCTAGCTTTATTTGATACTTTTGCAGAAATTCTTGACCTAAAATTATTTCTGTGCTCAACTTTTTCGTTTCGATTAATATAAATTCGTGACTCGATTTGGGTTTTTTCATTTAGTTTTATTGGCAAAATCTACGGTACCTATATATGGAAATTTTATTCCCTGTACGTCTTTTAAATTGATTTTTCTTCGTAATTAACTTTCATACCGTGCGTAAGCTAACGTGGGCCAACGATACTTCGGCACCCGTGTCTACCAGGGTAGTGCGAAAAATTCCATCAATTTCTAGAACTATGACGTTTCGCTGGGCTTCTCCCGTGGTATAGGTTAGTATCGTGTGTGTTGGCCTCCTATTTACCGTGTTGCGTTTTAATGGCGGTTGTCTGCGGTTCCCAACGGAGGAGAATTGCGAACCGGATGGCCATTTAAATTTCTTCTGTCCATATTTCTTTGTCCATTCCTGTTTATACAGTTGTATGACATATGCCCAGGCTGATTACAATTGAAACAAGTTCTGTTTTTTAACCTACAGTCCCTAATTTCATGTCCTCTTCTACGACAATACTGGCAGGTCTTTATCGTGGCTGGTGGTCCATTTGCTGTGACATTTCTAAAACTTCTCTCTCCTGGCCTAGTTAGGTTTTCTATGAGCTCTTCTTTATCGGCTAGTTCGATAGCTTCGGTCAGTGTATCAGGACAGCGGATAGTATGCGTTTCCTGATGGGGTCCAATAATCCCTAGCAAACTGCGTGATTACATCCCGCTCGTGGCGTTGCAATAGTATCCGATCTACGTCAGCTGTTCCGGTCAATACTAAAATTTTGCAGCACAAACTTTCAGACGTGCCAAAATTGGCGGCAAGTTTCAGATCTACGTTGTCGGCATTCTAATAATTCCCTTTTGTCCTGCCCTGGTATTTTAGCTATACCAAACTGTTCCTGTAAACCTCTTTTCAATTCGTTCCATACTGCTGTATTTCTCAATTGATTGTCGGGTCAATGAGTTGTTTCGCAATGCCTCTTAGTTTCAATCGAACGATAGATACTATTTGCAATTCTGTCCATCCAGCTAGAGCGGCTGTATCTTCAATTATCCTAATAAAATCTTTGATACTCGTCTGCCCGTTATAATAGGGTATATTATCTAATGTGATCGCTATTGTTGGCTCTGGATTTGGCAGAACCTGCACTACAGGAGTTGTTGTTGACGAAGGTCCCCCTGGAGGAGTCATATTGAGAACTTTCCTCCTTTTGGATGAATTATTTACTAAATAAAATCTTTCTTATACTTTTCTGATATTGAGTTCTGCGGGTTTTCGGTATGAACGTTTTATTTGTATATATGCGTTAATGTGCTTCCTCAATTATTACTCGCACACCTGACATCAATGTTACATCCCCAACTATTATTTAGGAATAATCATTACTCTCCACCTCGGCTAAACTACGGTCAAGCCGTTGTTTCGTTATCAAAGATTAACCCTCTTGTAACGCCACTGGGTTGGGACAAATCGTTATTCCATATAATTAGTCAAGACGCTAAGGACGCTTCATAGAAAGCCTATACTCGATTAGTCCTTTGTTGAAAAGTTGCTCGAAAAACTACAACTTTGTTGGGTATTAGCAGCAATTTATAAAATAATTTATTCGCACTGAAGTTAACGGACATGAGCGGCTATATCCATTACCTTTTTTCTAACACCCAGGGAACATAGGTTGTTTATTTAGGAGTATGTACCGTTCGCTGAACTCTATATCAATAAAAAAGGCGCTGGGAATCATAAAATTTATATTCATAAACGAAATGATACATAAGATAAAACAAAAAAAGGACACATTACACTGTTATCCTTAGGATGCAACTTTTGTGGTAACTTTCAAAAATAAAAGAAAACTGTTATTAATGGGGATAGAAAAATACAATAAAATAACAAACAAAACAATAACTGCACTTCCTATAAGCACTTTCCGTTCATTCCTGTATAACCCATTCCTATCTTTATAGACTGAGTCACCTTTTTACCAAAAGTACATTGTCAAAATTATTGTATAGGACATAGATAAACAAACAAATAAGAACACCAAGAAAACATTTGATATAGGTAACAACATGCCAAATTATTACTTGCGATTTCTCGGTAACATGGTTAGTGAACTTAAAGGCAAAGGGCCATGGATTAGTACTTCTCGACAATGTCGCTTTATGGGAGATATATGTATGCATAACATGTATATTAAGAAAAGCGTATACTAGTAATAGAAAGCAAACATTAATTTCAATAATAGGAATTCATTACCTAGGTCGAATTGTCAGTTGCCTTCCTTGGGTCGCACTCGAAGAGTTCCACGATTAACCGGATTATTATCTCAGACGCTTGTCATGGTTCGTTACCGGATCAAGTTACAGGCTGAATTATTTGCTCATTTTATTATTTAAGGACATCAGCAAACAGACGTCATTTGATCGAGATATCGCACAACACTGGAAAAGTAATTTCGACTGGAGTACTTTTGTGTTTAACGCATGAAACGAACTATTGTTAGAGTGATTAGACTTTCCCGTGATTATGCTGTGAAATATTGTTTTACACTGACTCTATTTAAAAGGATGCCATGTTGGTATTTCTTTACTTGAGATGATTTTCACACGTGGAGAGATTTTATTTCTCGTGACATTTTTCACCGGTACTAATATGAATGCATATTATATTTCTTCTCGTATGAAATACGTGTTTACTCCACGAACTACTGTTTTGAACTAACTTAACTCTTTATGCTCCCGTTGTCTTTTATAATATTCTTCGATCGGAAGCTGGGGCGGGACTTAGTGTGTTTTATGAGTTTTTTTAATGAGGGGACATTGTAACAATGATAAGGATTCTGTTTGTCTAACCCGTTCTCGCTTATCTTATGTTATAATTGGATAATATTTTACTGCCTGACAGGTAGTGGTCGCTTAATCTGGGAAATAATGACCAACAAGTGTGTTTATGAATTTCTTGGTAGCGATACTCTGTGATTTATAGAGTTAGATACGGCCCTTAATGATGTGGGCTGGTGTGACTGTCGTTTATCGGGATTTTTTAATGGCTTTGTTTGTGTTATTGGCTTTGGACGGGTGTTAGAATTATGGATTCGTTTTCGGTAGTGAAATAAAACTGATTGTCTTATCTATCAGTGACGTTGAATAGTGGATGATACCCAGTGGCAAGTTTGAATTCTTTTGTTTAAAGGATTGATCACAACAAATTTATTCCATAGCTATGGACCGCACTGTATATAATATAACAATATCTGTTTACAAAACACATCACAAGTAACTTAAGCATTTCATTAATGGGATGATTGACTGAAAAAAAAAGTTTGGTATACTGTGGCACATATTTCACATGTCCACCAAGCGCCGTCAGCTTTCCATTTGGAGGCCCTAGGTCATGTGTTCAAAACTCAATTTGGAAATTATGATTGAAACTAAATTGGGTGCCACTATATATTTTGGTAAATAATTTGAAACCTTCAATACGTCTGGTAGAATACTATGGAATAATAATCGAATATGCCTGTTAATTTTTATATTCGAATTGAAAAAATGGTGTGTACAATGGACTCTACAGTGCGGCTTTCAATAGTCTTTCCCCCCCACCCCCGTGTTAACTTTTGAACGGTTCGACGTAGACCAATGGAAAAAGAACGTATTGAATGATATCACCCTATACCACTTTTTGAAATGAAAAACATGGTGATTGCCCAATAGATGGCGCGAGGGGAAACATCAATTCCCTTTTCAACAATCTACTTTTTTTTCATTTGAAATATCAAGTATAACAAAATTTCAAATGCATATTGTGAAAAAACTTTTAAAGGAAATTTCACAAAAATAAGATGGTTGAGAAGAGAATTGAATTATCTTCAATGGAAAAATAATCTACATAGATTATCGAGAGACAACAGTTGGTTTTCCAGATCAATTATTTGGTATAGCGGAAACAAGGACAATAAAAGTGACCTTTTATTCGAAGTTTTTCCTCAGGGCTAAAAATACATAATGGATATGACAATGGGGTTACAATACATGAATAATATGACAAGGCAAAGTAAACAAAGCGAATTTATAAACAGTAATATGTTAAAATTGGACAAAAATTCAGTAAAACAAAAAAAAATATACTTGAAAAATAAAATGATTCAAATAGAGACCTCCTTCATTCAGTTATTCAGACTTGTATACATACTTCTTACTGGCAGTATTTCTAGTTCTTGTACCAACGAATTGATAAAATAATTAATTAAAACCCTTTTTAAAGATAAGCTTTTTTTCAAATGCAGCAAAAAGTAAAAAATAATTGCTTCGGATGTTCGGATACAAAAGCGACACACTCTTGAATCTATAACACATGGAATAACCTACGTCACACATCCAAAGTACTTATTTTCAACTTTTTAGTTTATTTGAATGAAAGCTTGTCTTTAAAAAGGATTTTTATTGATTATTTTATTTTGTGCTTTTCTGTACTTAGGTACGCCTTAATCTATGCATTTTTGTTAATGAATCGTTATTGTGAGGCCTTCTTCCTGTAAAGTTTTGTGCTATCTAGTCCTTCAATAGGAGACCATCTGAAGATTAACTCATCCGCTATCTTGGAGTTGCCATCTTCAATTTATAAATTTCAACTGAAAAATCAATAATTTTCGGCTGAATTTATAATCTCTGACCTGCAAAACCCCACATATCAATTTTGAATAGAATCGAACCATAAACACAGAGATCATCGGCCATCTTGGAGCCGCCATTTTGATTATGAATTTTGAAGAGAAGTTCATAATCTTCGACTCTGAAAACCTAACATACCAATTTTGAATCGAATCGGACCATAAACCTAAATCTCGTCCGCCATCTTGAAGCGCTATTTTATTTTTTTCTATAGAAATTCCATGAGCCGCCATTTTCAATTCCATGAATTTTCAAAAGTTATAATCTTCGACTCCAAAACCTCCATGCAAATTTTTAATAGAATCGGACCATAATCACAAAACTCTTCCGCCATTTTGGAGCCGCCATCTGAATTTTTAATTTTGACAAGAGTTACAATCTCCTTCCTCGAACACCCACATACCAATTTTGAATCAGATCGTTCAATAATTACAAACTCGTTCACCATCTTGGAGCCGTCATTTGTTTTTCTCCAACAAAATTTCATAATGCATTGTCATCGGAATTATGAACACCCGCCGAATTTCAGCTCAATCGGATGTCGGCAAGTGCTCCAAAAATGGATTACAACTTTTGAACCGGAAAGAATGACATACAAAGGAAGCAAGTTAAATATAAAAGATTGTAGTGAAGTGGAAATTAATATTTAGTACCCCATTCCCAATATTTCTGGTATGAAAATGACCTCTCTTTTTCCTAGATAAGGATAGAACGAGATGGCATGGAATTTTATAGAACTGAAGACACTGACCTGGCGGTCAAGGTTTTAAAACTTGCTACACAATAAAAAATGCGTTTTGTGAAGGATTTTGCAGTCAGTCTCTAGTGGTCATTAATATCAGGTAAATATTTTTTCTGTGTATTTTCAGGTTTATTGATTTAATATAAGTAGGTATGTATGTCAAACTTTCATATACCTATTTAATATTTTATTCCCAAAAATAAAGGCCCTTTAATGAAGTCTCTAGAATGTGTCTTAATCTCGAGTGTATGATCATTTTCATACTTATTCACTGATCCAAGTGATCATTCACAATATGAACATAAAAGGCTGGAAGAAGAATTCATTTTATGCGATAACTATTCAAATATATATCATTTCCATACATAAACTTTTCAGTTTCATTTTTATCTAACTGTTACACACTGAAAAATGTAAATTCACTAGGCCAGGTAACGATTCGAAGGATAAACGGATAAAGAGCTATTCAGCCCACCTATACGACTCTAAAACCAAAATATATTTTGTTTAACAACTTCAATATGTGCCTAAGCCAAACGACCCATAAGAATCGGTAATCTCTCAACTGCCAACTCAAACTTCAGTTGGGAAACGATTTATAACTACTTTGCTGTCGACAACCATCTCGAAGTCATTTTCCCGTCTTAAGCTTCTAAGTCCATAAGCTCTTCAGTATGGAAGAAAAATATCCGATTTGATGTTGAGCACAGGTGTTTCGTATTTTCTCCGAATTACGAGATGTTATGTCATATTTTGATACTTAAACTGATGTGATAAACACATCAAAATAACAGAAATGTTTATAACGTGAACGAAAAGAGAATTATCAATTCAGTTCCTCGAGGAACTCATTTAAAAAATGTATGTTCATTATATGACGAATATTATCACTTGGTTGGTTCTACAAAATCAATGAGATTTTTTACTTCGGGTCTAAAGATTGAAAAATTATCATTATTATCTGTCAAATAATAATACTTATGTTCACCATTCTAGATGCACTTGATAGATATTATATATATATATATATATATATATATATATATATATATATATATATATATTTATATATATTTTTATTTGGGAAGCAGTCAGATATGTTAGATTCAATGAATATTGTTCGTTTTTTCAGTCAAGCTTTCGATAATGTTTATTATCTTTATCAAGACTACAATATGAGTGATTAATATCAGAATAATATTATTAATAAATATACTTACTAACATGAAAATATTGAAAATTAGTTACAAAGGGTGACATTAGAAGTTTCTTTCATGAAGGAAAAATTGTTAGCCACTGTCAATTGACTTTTTACAAAATGTCAAAATATATATAGAGATGGAAATTTTTATTAAAGAAGATTATTATTTGAATGCAGTTCATTTTGTTTGTGAAAAATATAAGTGTATATAGAGCTCAGATCATCAATATCTGTTCGTTTATTAATGATGTTATTTTTATTGATATGTACCATTTCTAAAAAAAAATCTTTTGAATAAGACATTTTCAAAATCTAAAATTTCGGAATTAATGTAATCATAGATGACCCCTCGTCAATAGAATGAATGGATAGCGCACAAGATCTTATAAACCACCTAAATCACTTTTTGTGGCCTGTGATTCTATCTTTGAATAATTGTTTTGTTCAACCAATTAAACTTTATCACAATCAATACATGGTATTTTTATAAACAATATTTGATTGGAATTCCTTTGGAATTGGTGTTTTCAATTTAGTATGGAAATTGTTATTGATGACTTTAATCAATTTTGGAGTCAGATGTTGAATATGAGGTTAACTTTAATAAGTTATTCTATTTATGTTATTGTTATTGGGCGAATTTAGAATTGGAGGAATGGTATATGAAGAAATTACTAAAATAATTCAATTGACTAAAAATTTGGGTATGAATTTTCGAGAAGTATGATTTTAGTTCATTTTAAACATATCTCAAAGAAGGATGGGTTAATTTCTCTACTCTTGTTTTCATATTGTAATAACATTAATTTTAATATTGTTTTGGTGTATGAATGGTAATTTATTAGTATTACTATAAATGGGTTTTCTGTACCACCTTGTGATCAATTTGTTATCTTCTTTTCTAATTAGTTTCATGTCTAGAATGGAACTGAGTTATTTTTTCTTTTCTACTTGAATTGTATGTTGTCATCATATGAATTAAAATATTGAGAATCTCTTCAATTTTATGTTGAGGAACAGAAAGTATATGATATCATCAACATACCTTTGAAAGGGATCTCAATGTTTACTCTTTTGGATAGTCATCAAGAAGATCATCTAGTACAAACTGGACAAAATTGGTGAAATATTTGAACCCATAGGGTGCCAAAAATTTGTTTATAGAACATGTAGGTTGAATGAACTATA
>JAFIRS010007905.1:0-20959 GCA_018342105.1 Gonioctena quinquepunctata | reverse complement strand
CAACGACTCCACATTTTTTATAAGAGGATCCCACTCCATTTCCAGTAGATGGGACTGTGAAGGTCATTACACCTTGAGCATCAACACACTCATCAATACTCGCAGTTCCTCTAGCTCTCTACAGGATGAATGCCCTCCTCGCTTGGGAGAGTGCAAGGATTCATGAAGGTCATGATCACACATAATATGTATGCCTACACCACAGCTTCAGTCAAGGTCAAACAAACATCGAGATCAAATCTTTTGGTTGCCGAAACAATCCCAACATCAAAACTCAAGGTCAAATCTCAAAGTCAAAACTTAATGTTATGAATCTCAAGGTCATATTCAAGGTCAAAACTGAAGTCGAATCTCAAAGTCGACGAAACCCCATGTCAAAACTCAATGACAAATCTCAAAGTCAAATCTCAAGGTCAAACACACACACACTGCACACCTGCAACCATTCAAGGTCACACGTGACGTCATAGTGGTGGGGGGAGAGCCAGAACCGGCTTAAATCTCCTACTCATATTCTCACACCATATTGTTTGTTTTAGATGAAATAAAAAAATAGTTTTTTGCTGGTTTTATTTCAGTTCGTACATTCATGAATTGTGTGTGAAATTTTTTCAAAATAATTCATAATAATAACTCCAGATGACTTCAGTAAGCTGTCCAGAATATTCTTTGTAAGCAAACTAGAACATACTTTGTCTCCGTGAAACTGAGTTTTTGTAAATGAAATTCTCTTAAAATTCAAATACACCACTTCCCTAGAGTCTTGAAATGAATAACACTGCAAAAAAACTGGAAACGAATACAAAATGAAAAAATTTTAAGAAAAACTCAAAACAAGTGTATAACCTCTGAGAAAATAGACAAACAATGTACTTATGTCTTGTTTACAATTTTGAAACTAATTTTGAATTCCCAATAGGCATACTCTTATGCATTATGATATTTGTAGCTTAAAATATTCCATGGTGACATCACCACTGCAACAGGTGAATGATGAACAAACGATCGAACCTTCAGAGTTTCAGTCACATTCAACGACAAAACGTTGGGGTGTCCATATAACAATTCCTTTGGGTGAAGAATATAAATAACCATAGGCGCTATCGTAGTGGGATTTCGTTCATTAGTGATCCTAAGTAAACTATCACATATGCGTTCCATTCAGTAGTGTGGCCATTTTCATTCTGGATTTTTTTTGGTCAAACCGATCGAAAGGTTTCTTAAATAAACGTATATGTGAACTATACATTTTCTCAGAATATTATTATGAAATTTTTTTCTATTACAAAAATTAGGCACTGTTTTTGTAATATAATCGATTTTATGTAACAACAAATTAAGCTTTTTCAAGCAGCTCAATGAAGCTAGGCTACAAGTCAAGCAGGACAATTTATAAAAAGTGAAATCGGGTTTCTTAGAAATCGCTTGTCGAAACCCTGCACAAAATACGCTGATTTCCGTCAATATTGAATTCCATTCCCTTCGAAAAACCTATTTACATGTCTGGGAACGCAACTGAAAGGATATATCACAACCATTCTCCTATCAGAGAAAAATAAACTACAGGTATTAGGATATAATGATACAGTTAACAACTCAGTGCAGTAGAAATTTCGTTTTCCGGTATTTGTGAATCAATTACATTTTTATTTCCTAACAATATGTAACTATACAATGAATGGTCATTATATGATAATTTTTTTGCGACAAGTGGTAGCGCGATTATCTGGTAATATCTACAGATATTTTCATTCGTTTCATCTCCCATTCTCCTGTCACTTTTTGTTCACCCTATATTATCTTCATTAGTGTGAATATTCTCTATTTCATCCGTTCCTGGCGTCTTAGCATTTAGGAATTTCGTTATTATTCTTCCAAGCCCCTGTATGACGGTTTCATCTGACACACCGCACTCTCTTTCATTTCTCTCTTCTCCGTCTTTTTCTATTACTATATGTTTCTCCTTTGCATCTTCATCTATCAATAATTTTTGTAGCAGTCTTTACAAAGAATCCCGCACCAAATACATGAAAAAATGGCTCTCAGACAATTTTGAAAATTTTTTGGGAAATTATGGTACAAGTCACTAGAAGTTACACGTGCAAGTTTAAATTAGTTTCTATGTCTAGTTTCGGCGATATGGATTCTTGAAAATCATAAAAATGGCTGTTTTACTGAAACATAGTCAGGTTCACTTATCCAAAAGTATTACCTTTCAGATGATTAGTATTGCTGGTTTGAAAGAAGTCAAATGACATGTCAGTCGGTCGTTTTGATATAGGGTGGGTCATGAATTGCGACAATTTAGCATATTTCGCCAATCTTCATCATTGTTCCCATTAGTGGGACTGAGTCTTTTCTTATAACAAGATTATTTTCATTAAAAGTTTCGACTTTCCTCCAAAACTACTTTAGGAAGACTTATAATAATTGCCTAATATGATTAGCTACGCGGTTTATGGTCATGCGGTTTTTAACGGCGCAGCAAGATCTTATTTATTTCATCATGAAATAAGATTGGATGATATTTTAAATAGAATATCAATTTTCAATATTCATATTTCAAAAAACCAGTCATGGGAAATTGAAGAAACTTACACGAGTGTAGGGTAATTCACTTATTTGTAAACACCCCCCCACCCGTATGAAATGTGATTGTAGGTTTTTGTAGGTAATCATATTGAGCAATTTCTATAAGTCTTCCTCAAGTATTTGTGGATTCGAAGTGGATTTATTGTCTCAAAGAGGCTGTTTTAAGTGAACAAACATTTTTTAAAACAATCGGTGTTTTGGAAGAAAGTTAAAACTTTTAAATAAAATATTCTTGTCATAAGATGAGACTTCCTATTAAGATATTTTTGATGAAAAATGTTCAGTTCCACTCATGGGACCAATGATAAAGGTTGGCGAAATATGCGAAATTGACGGTATTTTTGATCCACCATGTATCATAGGCGGCTTCTTTAGTCTCAACGACCAAGTGACTGACATGTCATTTGACTTCCTTCAAACCCGAAATGCTTTCATTTAGTTACCCATCATCTGAAAAGTAATACTTTTGAATAAGTGAACCTTAGTAAAACAGCCATTTTTATGATTTAAAAAAATTCATATCTCCGAAACAAGACAAAGAAACTTATTCAAACAGGCACGTGACCCTTGGAGTGACTTGTACCAAAACGCCAAAATATTTTCCAAATTGGCTGAGAGACATTTTCCCATGTATTTGGTGCGAGGTTCTTTGTTTATATTAATTTATTTTCAAAACCACTGTTTTCTCTTTATATTTTTTTTATTCCAGTGAATTCACACTTTTATTTCCTGTTTTGTTCTCTAACCCTCTTGTGAAAGATTTTTGTGTTTCTATTTTTCGTTTATTGTTCAATTGTTGTCTGCACATTCTCTTTTTCTTTGTCTCATTATGTTCTTGTTTTCTCAAGGTTTCATATTCTTCTCTACCTTCATTTCCTGTTCTGCTGCTGCTTTCATAATTCCTTTTGTTTCATTCCATCCCTCCAGTTCTATCAATAGGAACCTTGTTTTGTTTTCTCTTTTTTGCCATTTTCTTCTAATGTATGTGAAATAGGAATAACATATTGTAGAGCTCTTCACTTATAATTATTCATAACCAATCACCTCTTGTCAAATACATATAAATTCATAAATTATTGAATTCGTATTTATAACAATATTTTCTTGAATCACCAGCAAAAAATCTGAATCGTATTCACTGTATTACCTAGATGAGTGTGGTAATTTGGTACTACTCAATACTCGAAGAGAAATGGTTTTAGATCCGCCAATCCCTTCACTAGATCATATTTCTTTCGTGTAAGTGTAGAATCTAGACGTGAGTTCAAATGGAGAACGATATCAAATGCCTTCATTTTATAGGGTAGTTTCACCGGTCACTGAATCCGATACGCCGAAAGACCTTTGACCCGATCATTTCATAAGGCTTCGATTCCTCTGGTTCGAAGTTCGCGTTATTAACAAAGGACATGAGTATATTCACTTGTAGTAGATGAAATTTCAAACCAAAATAAGAGAGTATTCGACACCAAGCGTCACATGTAACGACTTTATTGAATTGCATTCAACAAAACAAACAATCTTAATTTGAAATGATTAAAGGGTATCTAACAAATGAAACTAATATACGTCTTCGCTACCGTTTCACTATTGCATTTTCCGCTTTGAGATATATATTGAGACTATGGTTGTTGAACTAACTGAAAAGAATTTCTGGTTGTTGAAAAATTGAATGAAATGTAAGTACAGGACATCTGACAACTGATATTGAAGTATAAAATCTAATGTCAGTTTATGAAACATAAGATATATGTCAGTTCAATGACATATTAACACAATGCATATCTCAAAAACATTCGACGAAGTACTATCGATACATAGTACGGTACGCCTGAATTTTAAAGAAGTGAAAAATATGTTCGCGAAATCTGAACCGAGACGTAGAGAAGTTAAATTCGTAATACCCCGTAATCGTCACGAATGAGATCGATTCGAACACAATGATAACAATGAATGAACGACTCATTGATTAGGCAACTGCTAATGTTGAGTGTATCAATATTGCTTCGAACAGAAAAAATTGTACAGCTTTCATTTATACGAATATTCTATGGTAATTATAATCGGCCGTTTTAGGTGGAGATACTCGTGTATTAGGTATTAAATAAAGATATGTGACTGAGCTAAGGGGAACATCCATATCAAGAATTGAAACCCAAGCGCGTTCACTTTGAAAAAGTTTAAATTTTTTCGATATTGGTGAGGTGAGGTGATTTTTCATAAGAGCAGAAATATGTAGCTTTGTGATTATATATTGAGTCGAAAAATGTGTTTGAACCAACCGCAAATAGGAGATCCATTGTAATTTATGAGCACTCCACTCGTCGCTTGCATTTTCTTTCCGACTTCATTTGGGTCAGCACAAACAAAAATTCAGTGAAAAAATGATGATATAAGTTTCATTGAGCCACTACGAAAATATATTCTGGGAAACAAGTGATAGAACAGTGTGAAACTAGTTACACCCGTTGAACGAATTATGTATGATACTGATTACAAATAGATTAATGGTAAACAGAAATTTCGTTATTTAGAAATAACATATTTGAGTGACATGGTTTGCCAAAGTCTAGATATAACAGGGTTCAATTGAGTAAAAAATGAACGTTGAAGAGTGGTTGAAATTGAGGTGATATGTATTTTGATAGCAATAGAAGTTCACATAGAGAAGTATACATCTCAGTCAGATAACGAGCTATCTATGAATTTAGTGAATCAAAAAACATCCTTCAATCACTTTGAAATCTGACTCCGGAAAATGCAAAAATTGTACTCTAGAGAATTGCACACGGGATAGCTGTGAACAAAAATAATATATATATATATATATATATATATATATATATATATATATATATACTCGACAAGGAGACATTCAAATTGATAAATAAAATAAAAAATGAAGGAATAATTTTTCAGATAATCATTGAAAAAGTCACTAATCGAATTACTCGCATTATGGTCCAAGCGTAGCATTTTTAGTGGATGGAACGTAGCGGACACGATTCTGGAAAAAAGTGTTGACCACAACCACTGCCAGGTAATATTCACGGTTCCGTCACGCGGCGGCTACCAAAATGGAAAACACTTTTTTGGTGGCCGCTACGTTTCGATCCACGTTCCTGGATCTCAGATAGCCACATTCCAACCGATACTAGACACGTAAAACAACTGACTGCGCTTGTGTAATTGATATGTAGCTCGATCTCTGTCCTGCAACATATTTTTAACCGACGAAACCAAAAAGGAGGAGGTTCTCTATTCGACCCGTATATTTTATGTTTTTCCATCATATTTTTTAATGTATGATCACGCCTAACTTTTCACTGAGGCGTCCGATTCCGATAATTCCTTTTTCAGTGGATAGGGTGTACTTCGAATTTGGTCCCATTTGAATTTGAAAGATGAAATCCACCCCAAAAGGTAGCGAAATGAAGGATATTGATCACTCACCCTCTGAATTCTGGTCCGTTAACCGATTCTATCAGGCATAACTTTGTACTGGGTTCTTCGATTTGGATTTTTTTTTTTAATAGATAGGGTATACCTTATATTCAGATTTCGGAAGGAATTAGCCACCCTCACGGGTAGAAAAATAGGGGATAATTGAATTTCACTAGTGAACATTAGCACACACATACGTAGTTGACAATGACAGATCGCTACTGACATTATTCTTGTTCCGTCAAAATCAGTATATTTTATGAGAGGATGGAATGATATACAAAGTAATGAGATAAACTAACCAGAACAACGAAAATAATTTATATTAAATAAATAGTAAAAGTAGATATGTAATCATATTATTCAACTGGTAATAGTTGAAGTAAGGTGGGTAAGTAAGTATTTTGGAAGTAATAAAAAAAACAAGTAGGTAGTAATTGGTAGATTTTAGCCACAAAAAATTTAAAAATAAAAACTTTTTAACAAAAAATCAAACCGACGAAATACGGAACTGAAAAGTAAAAAATAACAACTTTTTAACAAAAAATTGAACCGACGAAAAAATCAACTGAAAAGCAGAAAATAAAATGAAAGTTCTCAGTCTAAATGATAATTGAGCTCCTAAACTAATGTAAGTAACTGATTTTCAGTCGGCGCCAAACAAACTAGCAATTGAATTAGGTGAAGCGTAAAATCATGGCAGCGAGATGCACGGCTGCGTTTTGATGATTTCTTCCATAGATAATGATCTTCGATAATTGTTTGTTTGGCGCTGACTCAAAATCAGTTACTTACATTAGTTTAGGAGCTCGATTATCATTCAGACCAAGAAGGTTTATTTTATTTTTTGACTTCCAGTTGATTTTTTCGTCGGTTTAATTTTTTGTTAAAAAGTTTTTATTATAATAAATGTTCCTCATTCTTCCATTTTGCCTGATTCATTTTTAACACTTGATCGAATATAAGTATAAGATTATATAACATAGAAACACATGAGTACGTTATTGAATTTGGATACTTCTGATCGGGATAAAATAAAAACCGTTTTAAGTTTACTGTGAAATATGGATGTTGAAGCGCTCGATTGTAAGCACGTGCCATTTGAATAATTCATTTCAGTAAAACACCATAATTTTAGAAATAACTCGACTCCGATATTATGTTCTAAAATTCCTCGAATTTTTTTTTGTCAATCTTGGTTACTTGAAATCAATCACTTACGTAATGAATTACTACGTTTGATGCAGTACTGATGACAAATAAATCTTTATTGAATGTTCCGTTCATTTCTATAATAATGGTGACCCAGCATATTCCTGTTAATATGGCGGCTTTTGGAGAATATAACTTCAAAGTGGCAGAAACTGAAAATATACCACTCTGGAGTTCCACTCATGAAATGGCCAGTGGAACTGAATCATTACGTTTTTCAAAATTGGAAAGTGGCGCCGACGTCGCAGGCCCCCGACTCACACTCAAAGTTATAACCTAAAAATTACAATGGGTCTCATACCCTCAAAAGTGGCGAACACGTCGCGGTTATTATAACCTGCCATTTCAAAGTTATAACCTCGAAATTGCGGGTACATGTCCATTAATTGTTCAAAATGGACATGTTGCAAGTATGGTGGATTTATGCAGCTCCATTTAACAATTATCAAGTATGAAGTAACAATTTTCAATTGACACGTAATGAAAATGATAGCATCTATGCAAACTGACCCACCAATTGAGGTATAAATATCAAGCAGGTGCACAAGTCAGAGATCCGATCTATTTAAATTAACCCTTTTATAGAAAATCAAGAAAAATTGTCTATTGAAAACGCATAAGCCATTCTATTTTGGATAAATATCATTCACGTTTCACGTAACAGGTAAAACCAACTTTTTGTGAACCACAATAGAATAATTCGAGAAAAGTTAGGTTAGTTTTCGTCATCGAGTGGACCAATACATGGGTACTTCAAAATTTATAAAAAATCTATTGAAAATGCATAACCCATTTCATTTTGAATAAATATCATTTACATTTCACTTAACAGGTTAAACAAAGCTTTTGTAAGCCACAATAAAATAATTTGAGAAAAGTTAGGACCAATCCATGGACACTTGATGGGGAATTTCAAAGGTAATTGTAACTTTGTAGTGACATTTATCAAATGCGAACTATTGCAATCACTTATGAAAATGGCAACCATCACCTCATATCACAATAAAGTGCCTGCCACATTTAAGGTTTGATGTAAGTTACTAAAACGTCACCAGAACTATCATACTCTATTGAAAGTGATTGTGACTTCTGAGAGATATTCAAGTGGTACATCATGGTAACCGCGACGGTTATTTTCCACTGTCAAGTTTGAAAATCTTCACGGTGATTCTGCTTGGTGGACATAATGTTTTAGACACCTCAATTGACACTAACAAGTTATACAACTGTGGAGTGGCTACCATAGATGGGAATAACGTCACTACAACCATGCACATATAATTTTTTTTTATACTCACTGGTAAAGTGGTAGATTCAGTGGTGATTACGCAATAACCACCGAGTAGAAATTGCGATATCAGTTTCCGTTGATACTGTTCGGGAGATAAGTGGTTACCATCCGTTTATGCGCGCAGTCTTTCTGAGAGGAGTAGGCGGATTGAGAACTAGTGTCGAGACCTGGCGAGTTGGCAGATTGAGACCCCGGCGTCAAGTCACAAAATCATCAACCCTACCTATGAACTGACCATTCTTCCTTCACTATAACTAATTTTTCTATTTTTCAGTTCAGTTTTTCTCGATAATGTCTCCAACATGGGAGCCGGAATCATCATATGAAATCAACACCATTTAAAAGCGAAGATATCATGAAATTATTTTTTAAAATCAGATACGGTTCCGGCGGAGTGATGGTGGGTTCTCTACGCGTTTGAGATCACAGTGGAAATCCACTGAATAACAGAGGATGAGCAGTTGAATCTGCAGACATTCCAAAAACAATAAGCTGTCATATGGCCCCTTTTTCGGGATGTGAATTCCTTTAACGAACTCATTTACAAAAACAAATTCTGTTGATAAATTACCGTAATATTAGTTCAAATATATAATGATGAAGAATGGAGTATAGAAGGCGATAATAGATTATCAACGCAAAAAAGAGTTATAGCTCCTTAAAGTTGAATATTGTCAGTGGCTTCCGATCAACATCATAACAAAAGCAACGACACTGCTTAATCAGTTCAAATGCGACGGAAGGAACCTCACCATGTGTATTTTTAACGTTTACTAGTGACATTTCTTTCCTAGATTCGACAAAATCAGATCTTGATTCTGTTGCAATGACTCCATTTTCCTAACAGTGACTTACGCATATTGCGTGTTGATTGATTTCATTCAGAAAATAAGCATAATAACTTCTAAGTATGTCACAAGTTTATTTGATTTACTCGAATTTGTATTTTTTCCTATGTTTTTGTTCGTGTAGTTGAATCTAGCTTATGCGTGTGGCTTTGCCCGCTTTCCGTTATCCCATAATTCCGGTTTCCGTTATCCTGTTTCCAGCTATCCCATTATCCCGTTTTCCCATTTCCCGTTATCCCGTTGCTCATTATCCTGTTTCTCGATATATCATATTACCCATTATCCCGTTATTTCATTTCCTGTTATCTCGATCTCGTTATCCCATTATCGAACGAATAAACAAACAGACAAGTACAATGTTATTATGGTATAAATTCAGTTCCTTTTACCATCTCTCAACATTGTTATATTCTAAACCATAAGAGATACTGAGATGGAAACCATTATATTGGTCGAACAAAATTCACAGGGACTCTCGCCCTTTTCGAGTTACGTAGAAAAACCTAAAATTCTATTTTTTGTTTTTTACGCATATAATTTATATTTCGAAAAGGATAAAAAATGGAAAAAATATTAAATCGCATCTGAAATCTGCTAGGGTAATATACTAATGAATCTTCGATACCATTTTTCGTGTATTTTTTGAAATACGGACCTCTCTTTTCCATTACAAATATTGATGATTCGTTAAAATCCAAATTCATTGATATATCACACTTGTCATCTTAACGACATTTCATCTGGAATAACCAAAAAATAATGATTACGGTCCTGACGTAGTTATTTTCCACATTCGTCAAGACGAATTCAAAAATAGGCATACTTCGATATTACCTAACAATTACGATGAAGAAGATAATGCACCATAACGAAAGTTGAAGATTTCCAATCTGATTTCTCCTAAATCAATTTCCATTAGAAATTGTTCTGACTATTCCACGCACTTTGGAATTTTAACAAAATCTGACCAATCAAAAACCAAAGACAGCTTGTATTATCGCGAAAACACCAGCTGTCTCTCAATTCTGATTGGCTTATCAGCATCGTGTTTTTAACGACGTAACCATGGATACGGATCGCAATGCAAAGTTTGACAGTTTAACCAAAAATAATTGTAGCTGCAAACGTCTAAATGAGTCGCTTCGGTGCTATTCCAAACGGAGTAATAAACCAAAATATTGAAGAAAATATACCCAGTAACACAAAAAAAAAAAAATCTCATATATGGAGACAATTTAGGACGTTCTGTGCGGAACGCAACTACAAATTAGATGCAAAAAATAGCAACGAAAGATTAGTATTCATTCTGAAAGACTGGGCATTCAATATGCGGAGAATTTATGGTAGTGATTACAAGGAGAGTGTTACTGAAACCATATGGAACACTACTTCAAAATTAATACAAGAAAAATATTTTCGTGAGTATCAGAGACATATTAATCCCTCTAGAGATATAATGTTCAAGGGGGCGAGGGCGGCTCGAGCTAGTAAGAGAAAATTGTTGCAAGCTGTACCCGAAAAAAAAAGAGTTCTGTCGCTATGACTCCAGGCGAATATATAAAAATGTGCTACGATGGGACGAAGACACGTCAGAGGGAGTACATGAGAAGTTTTTTCACAAAGCTGCAGTAGAACTAGCTTGGAGAGGTAACGATGCCACTTTTCACATGTTACATTTTTTCAAGGAAGAGACTGACAACAAAGGCTGTTCAACAAACAGAATTGCATATAACCGGATATTCTCCAAAATCCGCGAAGGTGGTGATGAAAACTGTGCAGATACTAAATGGCTCACTCAAAATTTGAAAAAACCTGAAACGTGTCCTGTGAGATTATACCGGATACTTATATCGAACAGGGGAATTATTACCAATGACAGATTTTTTCTGGCAGTTAATGGCTAGTGGAATAAATATATCGATAATAATTGGAACAAGAATTACCCTATTGGTATTAAAACAATATCAAGATGGACAAAACTCTCTGCAGAAAGAAAAGATAGGATCAGACACTAAAAAACTAAAAATAACTCTCTAATCGTGCCACTGCAGTTAGTCAGTTACTACAATCCGGCGTTAGTGAACAACAAGCTATGAAAATTACTGGACGTGGAAGTTCGAACTCGATGAAACCGTATTTACATCTTAGTGCTGAAAATCATAAGAATATAGTGAATACTTTCAGGAGTACTCCAAGTACAACAAGTAATAATACCAACAATCCACCTAAGAACGGTCATACTATTCGAAATTTTAATTAATTATAAAAATTATAGTTTAGAATAATGTATTATGTTCGGTTCATAAAAAAATATTGATTGTTATAGATAGGTAACAAATAATAATCAAAACAAATTGTTTATAGTTGAAATGAACATTTCATGATTATAATTGAATTTGAATTATTTATTATTATTAAATTTCTTCCTCTCATTCTGCCAAATTTGAATTTTTTGACCTTTCACTTTGTTCGTGAAATAGTCTAATAAAATACCACTCGTGATTGAATTTATTTTATGAGTCTGTCTTTCATTTCTAAACTCAACTGAGTTGCTTGGAGAAAACACCACTCGTCCTGCGGACTCGTGGTGTTTTCAAGCAACCCACTTCCGTTTAGAAATAAATCGACAGACTTATCGCGAAAATTCAGTAAGTAGTGGTATTACTACTGATGATTCCCAAATCCTGAGTGAAGACAGTTTTTTCCAAAGAAAGATTTTTGTTTGATTTGCTACAATTAAATAGCATCATATTTCTTTTACCAATTGAAAACACGTAGGCTTTGCTTTGCTTCTATGACAGGAAAAATTAATGAGTTATTGACATCTGTTGAGAGCTGCCAAAAGTTCATGCAATCGGTTACTTATTGAAAATATATTCAAATGACGAAAGGACTGATATGTTACTCACTTATACTGAATCATATAGAAATCCACTTTTGGCAAGATATATGTATGTTGCGTTATACCCCATTGGTCGTATTCCAAACGTTGGAATATTTATACGATAAGAAAGAAATTTGAGAGACTAGGCGCATTTGACAAAAATAAAACTAGAAAATGTGTTGTAACTGGAAGTATGACGAACCAATTAGATGTTTGGAGTATGCAAATAGTACCTAGTAAAGATTAACAAATTATAAAAACTATTATTTTATTCAGGATTTGTTATTTATAAAGAAATTAGTCACGAACTAGAGATTGCAGTAAAATCTATAAGAAAAACTTTGGAAAATAACAGATACAAATGCTACAGGATACGAAAGTTCACAACCCCAATGAAAGGGATTACGGATAAAGAGTACGATTTGCAAAGTGTCTAAGTCGTAAAAATCGGAAAGTTGAAGATATTTGTAAATAAATCATATGGAGTGACGAATCGAGATTCACCAAAAATAGTTGGTTCAACAGAAACATCCATTATCGGTAGAATGATACAAATGAACATTCAAATAGAGAAAAGGGTCGGAATATATGTCTGGTTGGGAATTTTGGGAACAAGCATACTAGTGATCAGCATTCAAATGGTGAAATGTATTTAAATTTTTTATCAAATGAAATAAATGGTTATTCAGATGAATTGCCACTGATCATCCGCCGTGAAGAAGAATACTTTCAACAAGCCGGCGCCCCTCGCCATAACTCGCAATATCAAGAGAATATGTAAATACAATATTCCCGAAGAAATGGATTGGAAACAATGGACCGATTTGCTGGCAAGGTCAATCTTTAGACCTTACTCCTTTCGATTTTTTTATCTGGGGTACCCAAAGGATAAAGTTTGATTGACACCGACTACAGATATTGATCATCTCAATGACAAAATAAATGATGTTAGAAAATTGCCATATAAATTGTATGGACAGACAACGTAAGTGCATTCAACAAAGAGGTCACCAATTCGAGCACTTGATGTAATATGTCATTTATTTATTCTCTTAATTCGTTTAATTTTTCACCATCAATTCCCTATATATAAAAAAAAATCTGCTTGTTTGATTTCTACTGCTTTGGTATCTTTCTTAGATTTCACCGATAATTCCTATCTTCTTCATCGACATTGTTGAGCAATGTCGAAGTGTGCCTATCGTTATATTCGATTTGATGGAATGAAAACGAATTTACAAAAGAACTACAACAGGAACGCAATTAACAATTATTTTAACATATGATATTTCAGATAAAACGTTGTTGAAATGACAAGTGTGATATATCACTGAATTTGGATTTCAACGGTTATATCAATATTTGTTGTGAAAAATACAGGTCCGTATTTGAAAAAATAACGTGATGGTGGTCGTGAAGACACAAAATTTCAAATACAATAGAACTCTTTTCCTCCATTTTTGGAATAAAAATTCTTAGGGTAAAAAATCAAAAATAGTATTTCTAGTTTTTCCTGTATAACTCGAAAGAGGTAAGAGTCCCTGCAGATATACCAATGTGATGCTCTCCAAAATAGAAACCTTTCCGCTCATTTAATCGTCTTCTTATGTTTAGAATATAGCAATGTAAAGACATGATAAAAGAAACGGACTGTAGATTCTGTAACTGTTGCACTCATAACGTAGTACAATTAGGTAATATATTCACTCTAGGTTCGTAGATATGTTGTTTCCTACATGGAAATACATATTTCTTCAGAGGCACAATTTTGAGCGTATGAATGTGGGGTGGGAAGGCGTCTCCTGTGGAATTCTCCTTCTTCCTCTCGAATGACCATAACACAAGTCATCTTATCAATCTGCTCAGGGAAGAAGTGGAAGAATGCGGTATGGCATCGTGTAGGGCAAATGATGACGCGGTCCAACTTATAGTCACAACTCCCATTTCCTTGGCAGAAGAGCAGGAGAGGGTAACTGTTGTGAGCGAGGCTGTCGACCTCCTAGTCCTCTCAGTTGGAGTTGGTTTTCAGCTCCTCACAACGTGTATTTCTCCAAACCTGGTAGAAAAGGAGAACCCAACTAGCTGTACCATCGAAGCAGCACCCTCAATCATCACCTAGTTGAGAACATATTCTTCGAGCATTCTGTTACCAGGTGTGACGCACCTCTGCCTTGTTCGTGAAAGGGATAACAAAAGTTCTGAAGACGTTCAACAATAATCCTAATATGGAAGACCACCTAAGAGTGTTCAAAGACCTTGTGGCAGATTCGGAGGACCTCATGAAGGAGACATATTCTTGACAGTCACAAACTCGTCTCAGAAACAACCGATGTAATGGAGTGAGATGACATACAAGATGTTTGAGATATCTGCCTACAAGACGGTATCAAACATTGTCACTTTCCTCCAACACTGCAAAAATGCTGTCATGTTTTGCACGGAGTTGTGTGCAACTTGTGAAGGTAACTGCAGCAACTTCGTGCAGTACGATCCGCAGGACGATCAGGATATTGACAATCCTAATGTCTATGACGTGTCATCCATCACATCACTTGACGGTATCCCCTTTATCTACTCTCAACATTCACACTTACATATGGTTATACTTGAACTTGCCCAAATTGGTTACTTTGCTTGTGGTAATGTTCATGCATTTCTCTTTCAGAAAAATAGACAGAGAAAGAGGCTATGGAGGAGGGTAGTCTGAGGTAACCGCAATCTGCTTCACCTACACCACTATCTTCAGTACCAGGGCCTCCAGGGTACCACTCCTCTGCCAAACACGACGTAGCGACGATTGATCAGTGTCATCCTCGAAGTATGCACCATATGGAAAACTTATTTATTAAGGGTTTTTCGACAGAAAGTTATGATTGGTAAAAGTTTGTGCATCTCCTAAAACTGCACATGCACCAATTAAATATAATAGAACACACGTAACATACGAGGAGCATTAAAAAATTTGATTTTGAGATGGGAGTGAAGTTACCCTTATTTTGAAAAATATCGGGAAATGTTATTTAGAAAAGATGTTCGGCATTAAAAAAACATCAAGATTTGAAGTCATGGCTATCTAAGTGAAGTTTTATATTTTTTCTTTTTTTTTCAAAAAAAACATTGCTTAAACGATAAATAGATAACATTCTGTAAATGACGGTTCATTCAAGGAGCCTGTGATATTACAAATGACAAAACTTTTGTGTTAATCGTGGTCAGTTTCTTTTGAAGAATGAAATAATTTTCAAAGTTTTTTGTGCAAAGTTTTTTTTAATTTTTTGTTAACACCTACAATTGCTCGGAATTATAGAGTATTGCGAGAAAAATTCAGTATTAAATAATATCTAATCGCAAAACATCAAAATAAAATAAGTTTTTCGGCACAAACTCATTGATTTTCTGGAGATTTTCCTGTCCAAAATAATTTTTATATTCGCTTTGAAAACAAAAGCATGTTTCCGAAAGGAGTATCCCACATCTCAGTATGATGTCCATGCCGCAACATGCACAGTTCGGTTCTTCTTACACAATCGTTGACTGCATTCGTAATGTGCTCCGGTTGTATGGCCCTCACACAATTAGTAATCGCAGTTTTTAAATGTTCGCTATCCCCAAAAAGGCGATGTTTGTGAACTTCGTTCTTCAATAAACCCCAAAAGAAGAAATCCATTGGGGTTAAATTTGGTGAGCGCGCTGGCATTGGATACTCTGAGTAACCTATCCATTTTCCATACTAGCTCCATCTGACTGATACCAAATTATGTTTCTTTGTCTACGCGGCATTTGATTTAGAATTGGTTATGAATCTTGTTGTAAAAATTGCAAATATCGGTGGGCATTGAGGTTTCCATCAATGAAGAAGAAACCAATCACAGTATTGTTCAACAGTCCACATAAGACATTTGGAAAATATATCAAGTACTTAATGTCAAACAGTCGTTTGTTCTCAAAGCCAACTTAAAACAATTATTTTGGACAAGAGAACTCCACAAAATGAATGTAATCAGTTTGTGCCGAAAAACTTATTTCAGTTTGATGTTTTGTGATTCGATATTATTGAATATTGAGTTCTTAAAACTGTGAAAATTATTTAACTCTTCAAAAAAATTGACCGTGGTTGACACAATAGTTGTGTAATTTGTATTACTACAGGCTTTCTAAATGAACCGTCGTATACAGGATGTTGTCTATTTATCGTTTTAACAAAATGGTTTTTCGTTGTCCCCATTTCAAAAAAATGGGTTAAAAAATAAAACTTCACTCAGATGGTCATGACTTCAAATCTAGACGTATTTTCAATGCTGAACAACTTCTCTAAGTAACATTATCCGATATTTTTCAAAATAAGGGTACTTTACTCCTGTCTCGAAATCAAATTTTTGAAGGTATATCTCGTGTGTTTTACTATATTCCATTGGTGCATGTGTAGTTTTAGGGGATGCACAAACTTTTACCACGTACAACTTTTTGTTGAAAAACCCTTAATAAATAAGTTTCCCATATGGTGCATACTTTGGAGATGACACTGTATTACTTATTCATTATGAGATAGGTAATTTGATAGTTTATTCATCATACGTTCTTCATTGGAATTATTCAAGAACATATGATTTAGAATTGTTTCATTGCAATTAAAAGGCCTATAGTTCCAGCATACAGAACAATAAATTTTTACCAGAATACAAAAAAGCCTGTGTTTTGTTCATATGTCTCAGTTCTGTTATGAATATGGGTTAATTAGACAGATCAGATGACTGAAAAGAATTAGGATTGGAGTATGCTAGCTATGACCGGAATACTCCTCCAAGTCCGAGCACTCTAACGGCCGCCCACCTTCTCGCATATTAATGACTCTATATATGAACTCATTAATTGTGAGCCTACTACCTGGCCTCCGGGCAAAGGAAGAAATTAAGTTATATTGTACTTTCTTCGAGAAATGCGTAGATATTGGGTTATCTGCGAAAAACCAACAAGTACGCAAATTATGTCAATTTTCAACTTGCTCTTTGTTTTACATTACCCTTTGTTTTATATTACAAAATCATTGAAAGAATGTATAGTGCAGCATTTTTTGTACTCCAACTTTCTGTGTTATATTATTTTCGATAAAATGCATAGTTTAGAAGTTACGGTAAAAAACTAAATACTCTGCAAACATTTCGCTATTTTTTGCAAATATCTCGGAACGCTCCAGGAAATTTCGTCAACCAACTTCAAATTTGGATTCAGCATCCCAAAATATATATAGAACCACAGAGAACCGACTACTTGAATTTTGTCCACTACCATTCAATTGGATTATTATAGATTCAGGCGGTTTGGTTCTCGGAACTTCTTTAAATATTCTGCCTAATTTTTTTCAGAAGTCATACTTCGTTAGAAAATTGCATACTACAGCAGGGTTCGGATCAGCCACATAATTTCAAACAGGGAGCTGATGAATCGTTCAACAAAACGGATTAATTTTCCATTTCATTACTGATATTGGCAAACTATATGTACTAGAGCTTTTGCGTCACTCAACTTTCATTTGGAGAATGTGAAATAGTGTGGAATATACTTCAGCAATAGCAAATATAAAAAAACGATTTCTCATTTCAATGATAGTTGCCTATTAGCCTACAAAAAGAAATGAATTCTCACCAAAAAATTGTTAAGAAATTCCGAAGTTGGGTACGTTTTGCAATGATGAATGAATGTACACACCAAGATATAAATTCACAATGCTGTGCCTATTTACCAAACGAGGTTGAACTAAGTGCATAATCTTTTCCAACCAGCTTCCAAGCTCCATTTCCGATATTGGTAGATCGCTTGATGATGGATGATGTATAATGACTCAACATTGTTGTTTATAAAAGAAAAAATAAATCAATGCATTTCACTGTTTTTTGAAAATATCTCGGAACGCTCCAGGAAATTTTGTCAACCAACTTCAAATTCGGATTCAGCATCTCAAAATATATATAGAACCACAGAGAAATCCACTACTTGAATTCTGTCCACTACCATTCAATTGGACTATTATAGGTTCAGGCGGTTTGGTTCTCAAAATTTCTTTAAATATTCTGCCTAATTTTTTTCAGCTGTCATACTTCGTTGAAAAATTGCATACTACAGCAGGCTTCAGATCGGCCACTTAATTTCAAACAGGGAGCTGATGAATCGTTCAACAAAATGGATTAATTTCCTATTTCATTACTGATATTGGCAAACTATATGTACTAGAGCTTTTGCGTCACTCAACATTCATTTGGAGAATTTGAAATAGTGTGGAATACACTTCAGCAATAGCAAATAGAGAAAAACGATTTCTCATTTCAATGATAGTCGCCTATTGGCCTACGAAAAGGAATGAATTCTCAACAAAAAATTGTTGAGAAATTCCAAGGTTGGGTACGTTTTGCAATGATGAATAAATGTATACACACCAAGATATGAATTCACAATGCTATGCCTATTTACCAAACGAGGTTGAACTAGGTGCATAATTGTTTCCAAATAGCTTCCAAGCCCCATTTTCGATATTGGTAGATCGCTTGATGATGAATGATGTATAATGACTCAACATTGTTGTTTATAAAAAAAAAACTAAATCATTGCATTGTTTGAAATATGTACCCCATGTCACACTTAACGAGTCAAATTAATACCTCATTAGTTAAAATACATGTAATGGATTCACATACTTTCAAACTCATAACCATATTCCCAGATGTGCCTTCATACTGTGAAAACAGATGGGGAATCGGAAAAATAACAAGGCTATATTAATTTCTGGAAAATATTCTTTGTTCTCTTGAAATCAAAGAAGCAACCCACAAATTTCCAGAATATCTAGATAAAAAAGGTACCTACCATATTCCATCGTCAGTTCTATCACTCATTGGAAATATTAAAAGCTTACGCATTCTCGTCTCATCTCATTATCAATAAACATCGGTGAATCGAACACGTGACACAAAAAATAAACAACTAACCAACAACATTGAATTGTTTCAATAACTCCTCTCAGTCAAACCATTCCATTAATCGAAATCAAATATGCCAATTTGAATTTGAAACGTGATGAATCAGCTTTATCCACTCGAAACTTTCGAGCCAGCAATAAATTAACGAATATTCCCGAGGCAGATCCCATTACCTTTTTTGTTCAGAAGCCGAATTTCCTTTTCGGATTCATAATATCAGTAATTTACGGCACTTACTCCAAAACCCAATCGTTGCAAGCGGAAAATGCGTACTGATAAAGCACGTAGAGAATGGTATGGATTTGGAAAGGATTACAAATCAGTGGCGTTACACTTTCTTCCTTTAAATAATATTTGTTTTTTGAATAACTGAAATATTGAAAATATACCACAAGAGCCAATAGATATAGATTGTTACGCATTGTAGGATTCTCCCATTGTCCGCTCAAAGGCTACCAATGCGCTACCTTTTATCCAAGCTGAGATCAGTTGGTGTTCATATACAAGATTGTTCATTTTTATTGGAACGAAGTTCAAACCCACGGAAGTTCAAACAATTTTGCTTATAAAAAGTGAAACGACACAAATAACCACAGCTGAATTGGTGGCAAAGTTCGATGAATGACTCCCCAATAGAAGAATCCAGCAACAAAAGCGTGGACAAATTGAAAACAAAAAGCCACAATGGATCACCTAGTGACAGAAACCGTGAGAAAGACATCATTTCACCAAACCAACGGAACTAATAAAAATAGTGTGTTGGCAAAACTCACTTCGAAAAACTGCGAAATCGTCAGCTGTTCGGTACTAGAAGCCATGGAACTCCAAAAAAGATGCGATAAAGTTTATCATTTTCCCCCAAATATATCCGAAAAACTAAAAAAACTCAATGATCACATTTCTTAATATATTGAAAGTGTGAAGAAGATAAATATCAAACCTAATAAAGACACTGGAGAGCCAGACACTGGGTCCGAGGCTGAAAAGAGCGCCCGAGTTTAGCGCGAGTATGAATAAACGGAAAAAAGTTAAAAAACACTAAGTGAAACGGGAAACGAAAAGAAAGTGGTGAGTGTAACCCATCAAACTGTGGGGAATGGAAAGGGGGCTGAGGAAAAAACGCTAAAAACACTGTCCAGAAGAAAAACTTTGTTCATCACACTTTACAGACAAAAAAACAAACATTATCAAAATGAGAAAATATTGCAGAAAAAATGGTGAGTCTAACAAATCAAAATATGGGAAGTGATATGGAGGATGATAAAAGAAGTAAAGGAACTTCGTTCCTGGCGGGGGTTCCCCAACCGCACACGATTTTTTGCTGTTGTTGGAATAGGTAGGTACCACCAGAAATTGTTTGAGACAGTTTTAGGTAGGAGACTGCCAATGTTATCGGGACTGAGCACACATTTTTTTTTTCTTTTCGAGAACAAAAAGTACACAGAATTACAATACATCTATGATCTACAATAACACAAGTTTTCTTGGTTTGAGAAATCACAAATATTTAAAGAAGCTAACTATCGGTAGAGTTCCTACGTCGAACAGAAAGGTGGAAGAGCCTAATGCTTGTCCACTATCCTCGACAAGGTAGAGAGCCACTGAATCCCATCAGTTCTAGCTGGTAGCCCAAATAACTCCAATCAATCGTGTTTTCCTCTCACCACTCAACATTCAATAAAAAGGAATATTCATACTCCTTTCTTGTTCAATAGTC
>JAFIRS010007904.1:0-20961 GCA_018342105.1 Gonioctena quinquepunctata | reverse complement strand
GCGGCCGGCGGCTATCACCACTCCCACGACCTATCACAGCTCTCCCCACCTCCCACTCTCAATCACACACTCCCATACACAACATGGCTGCCACCATTCCGACCAATCACAGGCCACTCATCCCCCCACCTTTTTCCCTACCCACATACAACCACCACCCCCCACCCCTCTCATGAAACCGCCATTTTGTGGTGGTGCGGTACCATGTGGCGGGTGTAACCGATGAGCGGAGAGGTGGGCTCAGACTGACATAGCCCTACTACTAGTATTTGATGCTTGAACTTTGTAACATTTGAGGCTACCGTCAGCCGCCCTGTGTATAATCATGATTTACTGGTTAAAATACAATTATATTGGATCTGTTTTAGAAATTGAGTGTCTTGTTTTACTAGTTATAACCTTGAGTAAAACTATTCATCCCGCAGCCAACGCTCAGGTTCGAAACCCAGTCAAGGGCAAGTAAAATATGCCTTTCTGGCCCCGTTATGCTTTTTCAATAATATAATGACCCTTGGAGTGTGTTCATTTCTTTACTGAGGCTGTCCGGAGTAAAGTGGCATTCCTACAATAACAGACGGTAGCGCCCGAGGCGATTGTATAAAAACGCGCCAAGATCATATTGAAGATGGAAAAGACCCTTACAAAATGGGTAGGAAGAAGTCTATCCCATTCTAGACCAGGAGGCATCCACAATAGCAAGGTCATTGGTGTACAACATATTCTCGAAATTCGGTGTACCAGTGGAGTTACATTGCGAACAAAGAAGGAATTTTGAGTTGATGTTATTCAAGAAAGTTTGTGAGCTGATGGGTATCAGCAAGACCCGAACTACTACGCTCCACCCCCAGTAGCATGGTTGCAAGATTCAATCGAACTATGGATGAACATCTTCATTTCCCTATTAATATAACTAATCTTATGGGTTGTCCTTGTTCTTGCCTGACAAGTAAAGTGATATTTTGACATTAGTTAAGGAGAATCATTATACGCCTACCTTGCAGGCAAGCACTGAAGACGAACGTATGGGTCGAAAGCACTTTGCGAATAATCAACAATATTAAATTTTCACAAAATACAAACAAGACTTTTGGTAAAAAAAAACAAGAATGTTCAAATTACTTCTCGTGAACATCGCGTAGGTACTGTTTTCTGATTGATTGCTAAGTAGAATTATCCATTCACCAGCCAATCAGAAAATAGTAGTCAAATCTGTTCATAGGCAGCTTTGTAATGCACAACAGGCGCGTGCAAGAATCTTGGAAATATTAACCAGCAACATGATATAATGAATGACGGATGACTAGTTCACAATGATGGCCAGTATTATTTTGAAAACAATAAACAATACTGTGTCCTTTGTGTTTTACAAGTGATTTTTTATCATTTTGATTCGATAAGTGCCTCAAAGCTGTATTGACATCTACTAGTTCTGACTTTATCTACTAGATTGAATATAACGAGGTTCGATTGTTTTCATCACTTGGAAATTAAATATCTATCGCATACAACCGGAAATGAAAAATGTTTGACTCTTTTTGTTTATTTACCACACAATCAATTCAACATTCCACATTATTCAAATGTTTATTTCATCCGGCAATTGCGTTTACCTAGAGCCCTGACCAGGACAGATGAGGTTGAGCGAGCGGCGCTTCCCAAAATTTTGTCGAACTTGACAAAGAACAAAATATGTATGTATCTATAATTTGCGGAGTGAAGGCAGAAAATTTCGTGCAACATCCATAGGTCACCAACAAATGTTGTTGAAATTGAAGAGGTACGAGACGAGGTTTGCAAATTATCGGCAGATATTTTGACGGATATATCTGCAAATAAATCGTCGTGTTTATGTCAAACGACAAAAACTATCGCATCAAATTATTGCCGTGGATTTATCGTACAACTTTATTAGTTTCTACAGTTCCCTAACTAACCTTTTTATCTGTACAATTTTTGAGATCCAATGATAAATTGCTCAGATCGGTCGATAAATTGTTCCGTGCAGGTATATTCACCTATTGCTGCGTAGTCGATTGCAAAAAGAGTACCAAAAATAGAACCTGTACTTTTTATACATTTCCAATGGCTCACATAAGCTGCAGCAGAGATAAGTGTTCTTTTATTAACCGACGAAACCAAAAAGAAGGAGGTTCTCTAGTCGACCCGTATATTTTTTTCCATCATTTTTTTTATGTATGATCACGCATAACTTTTTACTGAGGCGTCCGATTCCGATAATTCTTTACTTCGAAGGTGGTCCCATTTGAATTTAAAAGATGAAATCCACCCCTAACGGTAGCAAAATGAAGGATATTGATCACTCACCCTCTGAATTCTGGTCCGTTAACCGACTCTATCAGGCATAACTTTGAACTGTGTTCTTCGATTTGGATGATTCTTTTTTTAATAGATAGGGTATACCTTATATCTAGATTTCGAATCGAATTATATACCCTTACCTACGGGTAGCAAAATAGGGGATAATTGATTTTTCACTTATGAACGTTGGCACACACATACGTAGTTGACAATGACAGATCGCTACTGACATTATTTCTGTTCCACATCCGTCAAAACCATCATATTCTATGAGAGGATGGAATGATATACAAAGTAACGAAATAAACTAACCAGGACAACAAAAATAATTTATATTACAACAAATAGTAAAAGTAGATAATCATATTACATATTTAACTGGTAATAGTTGAAGTAAGGTGGGTAAGTAAGTATTTTGGAAGTAATCAAAAAACAAGTAGGTAGTAATTAATTTTTAAAAAAAATTAACCGACGAAATACGGAACTGAAAAGTAAAAAATAAAATAAACCTTCTTAGTCTCAGTAACTAAGCTCCTAAACTAACGTAAGTAACTAATTTTGAGTCGGCGCCAAACAAACAATCAACGAACATCATTAAATTACTTCAAAAAAATTATCAGAATGTCACCGCGCAACTCGATGCCATCATTTTACGCCTTACCTAATTCATTTGCTTGTTTGTTTGGCGCTGACTCAAAATTAGTTACTTACATTAGTTTAGGAGCTTAGTTACTGAGACTAAGGAGGTTTATTTTATTTTTACTTTTCAGTTCCGTATTTCGTCGGTTTAATTTTTTGTTAAACAGTTTTTATTCCACGATATTTCAATCTCTAATTCCGGGACGTGAGGTTTTCATTCGATAAATATTCCAGATGTTTTCCGTTGATCGCCTAGAAGTGGACAAAAGTATAACCAAACTCCGTGGGACGTGTAAGTATTATTTAGGGACCGTTAAATATTCTCATATCCTTGCAAGGGTAAACGTGATATCCCATTGTTTACGCCTTACAGGAGAGAGACATGACGTAAAAAAGAGACATGACATGTTCGTCAATGTATGCAAGAAGTGAATAAATAGTTTGCAAGTTAAACCAATTTATTTGTTTCTCATCCACAAAGAAAAGTTCAAATAGATAAAGTTCAAAACATATTTGGTCCTTCGAACGAGATATTACCAGTAAAATGGGTGAAAACATCGAAATTTGGAAGAAAAATTACCATATTATCGAAGCAAAAAGGGATAGACGATAGCCATAACAGCGGCGCAGTGGATCATTGCAACTGGAGCAAGGGCAAGTAACAGTGTTTATGTACAAGAAAGACTAGTGAGTTCCTTCCATGTTACCGTCCCAGATTCCAACCACTGTTTTATTTTGAATTGCGTTTATTTAGTTGTTAACAAGGGTATTGCAAGTAGCTCTCGTTTCGTGATTCGAAATAAATTCCGTGTGATATTTATTTGATAATCTAATCTCTTTAGTTACCAAGATGGCTGAAGAAATCAAAACGTTAAAATTCAAAAGAACTTCACTAAAACAACGACAAGCAATGTTTAAAACTTATCTAGAGTCATTTACCTTTTTGATAAGTGATAAACCTCTTTATGAAATTCAGTATGAAAACGTTTTAGAATTACAGTTACGTTTAGAAAAACAAGAAGTTTTGTTAACCGAATTCGAAGATGTACAATTCGCAATTAAAGCTTCTGAAAGCGATCCAAACGAACAATTGATTGAGAGGGAAAAGTTTCAAAAAAGGTTTTTTTTGTAACCTCTTTGGCTAGAAGTTATATTTCAAAATATTATACTGCAAGAGACGCAAACAAATTAGCTAGCCAAAATATGCAGTCAGATAAACCTAACCTCCTTCCACCAATTGAAAATATTAAATTACCACAAATACATCTCCCAAGGTTTTCCGGAGCGTACGAAAATTGGCTAGAGTTCCGAGATACGTTTGACTCGTTAATTAATTTAAATCCTGCAATTAGTCAAATACAAAAATTCCACTATTTACGGGCAGCATTGGAAGATGGTGCAGCGCAGGTTATTCGGTCTTTAGAATTTTCTGCTACAAATTATACAGTAGCTTGGGAAGCTTTGCTCAATCGTTATAATAATTATAGTTTGTTAGTGAATAATCATTTCAAGTCGATTTTTTCTAATGCAACGATAAATCAAGAATCAGCTCATGATCTACGGAAAATTCTTGACACCGTTTCCAAACATTTGAAATCATTGGAAACTCTTGGACAACCAGTTGAACACTGGGATACCCTACTTATTTATATATTGAGCCATAAATTGGATAAAATAACCGCACGAGAGTGGGAAGAATTCAAGGCTAACAATAATAGGGCAAACAAGTAACAACTCTCCACATTTGATGATTTCAAATTGTTTATAAAAAATAAAGCTGACCTACTAGAAACCTTGAAATCAACCAATGATGTGTAAGTATCGAAAGGCAAATCTTCTCAAGTTACCTATCAAACAAATACTCAGCATAGAAATAAACCAATGTGTGTGTTCTGTAAAGATCAGCATCACTACATTCAAGCATGTTCTAAGTTTTTGAAGTTACCTGTTCAGGAGCGTATCGAGCAAATTAAGCGAATAAAACTCTGCATAAATTGTTTACGTGGAAACCATCTCAACAAATATTGTTTTTCGGGTCATTGCAGAAAATGCAACGGTAAATACAATACTCTTCTTCATATTGAAACCCAAAATACTCAAAAACATGAAAATGTTGAACAAACTACCAAGGCAAATTATGCCAGTACATCTGACAGTGAAATAGTCAACTATTCAAGTGTTGATCAGTTAAAAACAAATTCAAACATTCTACTATCAACCGCATTGGTGCAAGTGAGAGATAAGGCAGGAGGTTTACATACTTGTAGGGTCCTGCTGGACTCCGCATCACAAAGTCATTTCATAACCAACGAATTGTGCCAAACATTAAATTTACCTGAGACTAAAATTCACATATCGGTAGTAGGGATTAATCAAGTGACGACTGATATAAATCAATAATATAGTAAACATAGAATCACTTCATAATGCATTCAGCAACAATGTTACCTGTTTAATTTTACCAAAAATCAATGAAAGTTTACCAAATCACCCTGTAGATATATCGATGTTGAACATTCCTCAGCATCTCAAATTGGCTGATCCAGGTTTTAATGAATGTGGCAAGATTGATATACTTCTAGGTGCAGGAATTTTCTATGACTTGCTGTGCATAGGTAAAATTTCTTCGGGTAGAAATTTACCAAAATTACAAAAAACCGTATTTGGGTGGATTGTTTCCGGAGCGATTAGTCCAGTTCAATCATCTTCAAGGGTTCATTGTAACTTAAGTACCAATGACATACATTCCCAAATACAAATTCAGTTGTCAAGGTTTTGGGAAATCGAGGAACCCGTTCATGAAAAACCTATTTTTTCCAAAGATGAAAATTTATGTGAGGAAATATTTCAAAAAACCACAAGGCGGGATGAACAAGGTCGATTTATAAAGGGCTCCCTCAACTCTCTAGGTGACTCAAGAAAAAACGCGTTCAATCGATTTCGATCTATAGAATCTGAACTTAAAAAGAAACCCTGACATATGTCAATTATATGTTGATTTCATGGAAGAATATATACTACTAGGTCACATGTCCAAAATTCAGGGCCCCATAAATGATATAAATTATTTTTCTCCTCATCATGAAGTGTTAAATGAGAAGAACCAGACAACCCGTTTGAGAGTAGTCTTCGATGGTTCTTGTCCTTCAGAATCGGGAGTTTCATTTAATGATTTGCAATAGGCAGGTCCAACCATACAGGATGACCTTGTGTCCATCCTATTATGTTTTCGTGAATATAATATAGTGATTTGCGCAGACATCGTCAAGATGTATCGTCAAATATTTGTTCAACCTGAACAACGATGCTTACAACAAATATTTTGCAGATCTACCAATTAAATACTGTTTCCTATGGGACCAAATCGGTTCCATGGCTCGCAGTTCGTTGTTTACAACAACTTGCTAAAGAAAATGTTGAAAGGTTTCCACAAGCCTCAACTGTCATGTTGCAGGATTTCTACATGGACGATCTTTTAACTGGTTGTAACACGATAGAGGAGGCTGTGAGGTTGTGTGACGAAATCTCCAGTATTTTGAATTCCGGTGGGTTTCACTTACAAAAATGGGCTCCAAACCACAAAGGGGTTCTTGATCATGTGCAAGCCATAGATCCTTTAGCTATTTTAAAATTGGGGGAAAATGAAAGAACAAAAACCTTGGGACTTTATTGGTTTAGCTCAGCAGATGCCCTAATGTATAGTATTGGAAAATTCAATATAACAAAACCTATTACCAAACGGTCAATTTTGTCCGAGATAGCGCAGATATTTGATCCACTAGGATTATCAAGCCCTTGTATAATCTTAGGTAAAATGATACTTCAAAAATTGTGGATGCTTAAACTAACGTGGGATGAAGCAATACCGGAAAATGTTTATTCTAATTTCTAATTGGTTTAAATTAAGAAATCAGTTACCAGAAATGAATACATCACAAATTACCAGAAGAGTTTTGAGTAATGAGGCTACTAGAACAGAGCTACACGCTTTCCCAGATGCATCTCTAGAGGCTTACGGGGTAGCTTTATACGTCCGTATAATCACCAAATCAGGCGAAATTCAAATTCGACTTTTATGCTCAAAGGCAAGGGTTGCTCCATTGAAATCTCTTACCATACCTCAATTAGAGTTATGTGGTGCTTTGTTGCTAGCTCAGCTAGTTAACAAGGTAAAAACGACTATGAGAATTCAATATGATGCTTCATATTATTGGAGTGATTCTAGTGTTTGCCTGTGTTGGATAAAAACACAGCCTAATATTCTTAAAACATTTATGCAAAATAGAGTCGCTCAAATTCAGTCTCTCACCAATCCTTCTGATTGGAATTTTATTAGAACCAAGGAAAACCCTAGTGATCTTCTAACCAGAGGAATGTATCCTAAAGATCTGCAAAATTCCACGTTGTGGTGGCTAGGGCCTCCTTGGCTAGCATCATACAAGGATGTCTGGCCTATGTCAATTAGTCCATTTACCCATGAAATCCCGGAGAGGAAAAAACAAGGAATTATCTGTCATACCGTCAACCGAGTCGTTAATGAATCTGTTTCACTCCGCAAATTATAGATGTCGTATCTACAATTTGTGATTTTCACATTTTTATCCTTGCTGGAAGGTATGAGTACTCTATGAGGTTTAGTTCAAGTTCGAGGAAGACCACAAGCCGTCCTGATGATTGAGAAACCATGAAACAGCTGTAGGCCGATGGTGGGCTCCCTTTTGTTATTTGTTTGCGTTACTCTGAACGCACTAGAAGCTTGACTTTTGATGTTAAAGATTGGCCTATACTGACATCTGTTGGTGACCTATCGATATTGCATGGAATTTCCTGCCTTCGATCCACATTATAGATAGAAACATATTTTGTTCTTTGTCAAATTCGACAAAAATTTGGGAAGTGCGGCGAGTGTCCTAACCTCAGCTGTCCTGGTCAGCTCATCTCTAAGTAAACGCAATAAACGAGGAAAGTCATGACGTCACAAATGCCATTCTTGTCAAAAACTGATTCCAAACAAACCTGCGTCAAATTTAAAACAGGTTGTCGGATATTGCTATTATAGAAGATTGTTATATATAAAATATTTGTGTTATCTTTGATTTTTTCTCTAATAAAGACTATGTTGAAGGTATTAAAAAAGGTAGTCTGCTTTAATTTGTATCTTTAGTGAAATCAATGATTTTTTTAGATGAGAATGTGCTTTGCTCCAGATTGCAACCACTATAGTGAAAGACGAACGTGCAGATTCTTCAGGTTTCTTAAAAAACCAGAGTTATTGAGAAAATGGATATCTTTAGTGGGCTAAAGTTTTTGTAAGTACAGTATTATGTCTTCTGATTTCTATTTGAATTTTTTAGGAGAGGTGATAGACAAGTTGGATCCCATTCAATGCTTTGTTCCTGTCATTATCTAAATGGAAATAAAGATAACTTACCAACTGTATTTGATGAGGAAAGCACATACGCAAATGAAAAAAGGAAAAAGTATGTATAAGTCTTGCAATTGCAAACCTACTGCATTTACAATAATACATTTATGATTTCTTTGTTTGGAATCAGTTTTTGACAAGTATGACATTTGTGACGACACATTTATTTCCTCATCCCTTGCCGGATGAAATAAACATTTAAATGGTAAAATACAAAAAGGGTCTAAAAAGTTCAGGCTGTTTGTGATAGATATTCAATTCCAAAGTGATGAAAACCAACGAACCTCGTTATATCCAAACTGGTAGATTAAGTTAAAACTAAGTAGATGTCAATAAAGCTTTGAGGCACATATCAAATCACAATTATCAAAAAATCACTTGTAAAACACAAAAGACACAGTATTGTTTATTGTTTTCAAGATAATACCGGCCATCATTGTGAACTAGTCATTCGTCATTTATAATATCATGGGAACACTGTTGCCGATTAATGTTTCCAAGATTTTCGTACGCGCCTGTTGTTGTGAATTTGGGCCTAGCCACACCATATTACTAGGCCGTCGGGAGGGGAGTCTCCGCCTGCGATGATCCCAGATACCACTGGGTACAGTCCAGGTCCCCTCTCGGTAACATGGTAGCGTGTTTAGTAGTCATGGCGAAAGCTATGGCGAACCCTCACTCGAACGGTGACTCGTCAAACGTTACACGAGTAATATCAGGTCGAAAGTCTGATATGGCGATGACCCATCAAACGCTGACAGAGAGAGTCTTGTTAACATGGGTACCCAGGGGGAGGAGGGTGGCCCCACCGGTTCGCCGGTGCCTGTCCGCATGGTGTTGGACTCTGGGGGGCGTGGTGTTAGATAGTGGAACAATGGAAAACAATACCGTAATTCGGTAGAGACGGCGGAGTCTTCCATGTATTGGGTCCAGGTGGTTGTATTTCCTGCCCGACTCGGTGGAAAGCGGCGCATTAACCCGCTCTGGCACTGACATCCCATAGCCAGTAGCTTGTCTTATCAAGTGGTCCCACCGTGACTGAGCTATAACGGTAGCTAGGATTACTTAGCGCGTTGATCCGGCGTCCCACTTCGCTCTCGGAGTAAGGTGAAACCGGAAGGTAGGTACTGCTCTGGGAGTGGGGCGTTATTGTTGGTACTCTAATGGAGTGGGGGTCTTCCGAAGTGCGCTCATTATCTATCTTGTTGTTGTGGATTACAAAGCTGTCTACGAACAGATTCGACTACTATTTTCTGATTGACTGGTGAGCGGGGGATTTTACTTAGCAATCACTCAGAAAACAGTACGCGATGTTCACGAGAAGTGATTTGAACATTCTTGTCTTTACCAAAAGTGTTGTTTGTATTTTATGCAAATTTATTATTTTTGATTATTCGCAAAACGCTTTCGCACAATACGGTCATCTTCAGTGCTTGCCTGCAAGGTAAGCGTATGATAGATTATTCTTAACTAATTGTCCAAAGTATTACTTACTTGTCAGGCAAGAACAAGGACAACCCATAAGATAAAGACAATCACAATAATAAAATTTAAAAATATTTCAAAATAAAAAATCTTTGCCAACTGCCAACTTTTCTTATTCGTCATTCCTAAAATTACCAAAGAACATTGAAATTCGGAAAACAAGATAAGTAGAAGAAGAAAAGAAGTGTTCTATTCAGTGTTGCATATGCTATTACTATAGTAAAAGTTCTATCACTTTTGGATCCTATCTATTATGATATTACGTACACTCTCAAAAAATGCCAAATCTATTACTATTTTAACAAAATGTCATCAACGGGCGAATTTAAAGATTGGGGTTCAAGAATTCGCCGCAATTTCGTAACATGGAACACCAAGGAAAGATATGCAACTACAGAAGTTAAAAGTTTTGTGCATGCGACATGAATCAAGACTTGATCTGTGAGTTCTATGACATTGAATAACTAATATAATTGACATTTAACTGATTTGACATGTTTTTGCGAATTTTCCATTTTGCGAATTTAGAGGTACTCGCTGTGATCCTGGCTGTTATCAATAATTTTTTATATTTAATAATATATGGAATAGTGAATATGGACAGGTGAATATCCAATAGATTCCATATCATTCGGAGGTTTTTGTGTTGAAAAAGGTATAAATCGTGCACATTTTATTTCAAGGTTCCTGATTGAAAAAAAGCACTCTCTACCGCTATTCCTACAAATCAGTAGTTAAATTAGATTGCAGGAACCGCAAGCTGATGCTCATATTGGGGATAGTCGTCAGTTTTGAGAAGAAAACTTGACATCTGGTGAATGAAATAAGGAACAAAGTGATCCCACACCTAGAAGAAAACAAAAAACATAAATATAAATCCCAATGGAAATCAAATATAGACTTTTCGTATTGGCTGGAAAAATCACAACAAAACCAATCCAAATGTACAATCTGCAATAAAATTTTAGCTTGTGGTATCACGCACATACAGCGCCACTAGAGGCGCGTGGATGGTCGACCGGCTCCAATAGGCTGGTCCTAGTTCCCAGTACATTCAATATTACCTGTGCATGCGCATGAGGCAACAAGATACCAAACCTAATAGATTTTCGAGAAATAATAATAGATTTCTAAAAAAATCGCCTGCGGTAGGCTTCTCTCTCGTGTCAGAATTCATTACTATCAATTACTATTCGAACTGTCATTTTCTGGAATTCGAAAGAAAGATCTGTTAAAATGGATTTGACATCTGACCATGGTGGTTGGAGGACTGGAGGCGTCCTCGTTGGTTGGAAGTCAAGTTGATGTTTGTGATTGTCCAGCCGTAGAAATACGTGCATTTCAAAAATATTTAAATGTTAGCGAAGTTTAACAACTGAACCTATTAGAAATCCCCCCTTCTTCTCTACCAGGCCAGATGACAACGGATTTGTCGGAAGAACGGGCGACTTCAGGTAAGATAAAGAAAATTGTAGGAGTATATTGCCGCATACGTGCATGGAAAAAATCAACGGGGTACTTGTGGTATCACTTCGAGTGAGACTTCCAGGGTGCCCTATAATTGAGAGAGAGAGCACTGGGGAATTGTATACCTTATTGGTCAGACGCCATAACGATGGAAGAAGAAGAAGATCTGTTAAAATTTTCTTTTATATTCGGACAAAGGTTGTTGTTCACTGATAAATTTTCAATTTCAATATGTAAGTCCTCAAGAAAATCCAATCTATTGTAGTTCTTTGATGTGAACTCATGTAATATCTGAGAATTAATACTGGGGCTGAAGTTGTGCTTGTTTACTTTCAAGTGATGGCCAAAAATCGAATATACATATTTGTTCAGGTGCTCATTTATATCTGTTAAGGTTGGTCCTGAATTTTTTTTGACATTTTCTACCCTATATTTTATATTCTTCACTACTTTTTGGCAATGTTATTTTTCAAAAGTAATTGAGATGCAAAGAGAGTAAACGTTATCTGAGTAGGATAGTCTATTGCCCATAGGTGACACTAATAGAAAAAGATGAAAGATCATTTGTGAGTCATACTGACATGTGTGGACATGTCATGGCCACCATTCTCTCTGGACATATTTCCATTTCATGCTTTATGCCCTATTGAATTTCTGACTGATGAGTGGTAACTGTGAGAGCCTCTGCATTTCTGAGCATAGTTTTATTTTCATTTTGTGCTGTGTATAGTTTCGAAGTAGAAGAGAACAATATTTGAAAATAGACAATTCCTGGTACTGTTACTATTCAGTGCCTTCAGTGCACTTAATACATTTCAATCAACATCTAATTATGTACCCTGATTTATCAAATTAAATTCGGTCTCTTGGAAAAAAAAATTGTCAAAATAACGTTTGATTCATCTCCTTTCAAAATGTATGTCGAGAATAGAATTGACTTAGCCGAACAGGTTACAAATAATGTCAAAAAATCTTTCGAAATCCTTTTATCACCGGAAAAGAAGGGATGGAAAAAAACAGACATCTTTCGATCTTTGCAGAGCCGTATTGATGAAAACAAACAAACCTCGTTATATCCAAACTGGTAGATAAAGTTAGAACTAGTAGATGTTAATACAGCTTTGAGGCACTTATCAAATGACAATTATAAAAAAAATCACTTGTAAAACACACAAGACACATGTTTTCAAAATAATACCCAAGATTTTCGCACGCGCCTGTTGTCCATTACAAAGTTGTCGACGAACAGATTTGAGTACTGTTTTCAGATTGGCTGGTGAACGGAGGATTTTACTTAGCAATCAATCGGAAAACAGTACGCAACAGTACAAGAAGTAATTTGAACACTCTCTTTATTTTGACATATACGCATGCGCATTGTGTCCGAATAGGCCTTTTCATTCAGATGATTTTTAAGGCGCATGCGCTCGTTTTGAGACTCAAAGTCTGATTGGCTATTGGGGAAGTGAATAGCCATTGGTTAGTTTTGAAATAACAATTTGAGATTGGCTTAGTTCAAAATTAGCGGTATTTTCACATTATGTCAACAGTTAACTTCATGACAAATGCACCTGCATACATTGGCGTTTGTAACTTTCTTTGTAGGTTAAGTACTTATTACCTATTTCATACCGCCAAAAACCTTTCGTTCGTAGATAAAATAATGTACACGAGTATTTTCTAATGGAGAGTTTTCTTCTCCATGTAAATTCAAGTCAACTATCCATAGGAAAACTCGGAAATATTTTATTTCCTTTAGAAAAAAAAATCGCCGTCAATGCCGTTGGGTCTGACAGGTAAACAAAGTTAGTCATTTGTCATCTAAATGAAAAAGCCTATTCAAGGATATACTCAATCTGAAATACAGGCATACTTCATATAAATAAAGGCCAAGAACCTTTTATTAAAAGTTCCTTTATTTTGACAGATTTGGTTTTTTTTCTGTCATATATCTGTCGCTAGTTGAAAATCTAAAGTTTCTTAAGCCCTGCCCGTCTACATATTTTCAAAATCAAATAAAGCAGGGTTATTTGGTGGTGGTGTATTTTCTACCCCAACAATATTGTGAAGAATTAATTTGTCCAAGTGTCACTTATGCGTCCAACTAACGAACAATAGTGTGATTCTTTTCATCAGTTTATTTTTCTGCTAAAACAATGACTGAAGAAAAAGGTAAAAAAAGATTGAGATTCACATTCGAAGACGATATAATTTTATTACGTGAAGTTGTTTCACATAATTTGACGTACTTGTCAAAATAAAGCTTGAACATATAAGCATCCCACATAGCACAAGACGTCTTAAAGATGTCCGTTTTATATCTTATCTTAGTCTGAACGTCTTAGACCCTGAATGAGATGTCTCAAAGATGTCTTTCTTCAGACGTCTTAAAGACATCTGATTCTCACGTCCTGAATACGTCTTGAATAAATCGTAATTGTGTCAAAATATTAAATAAAAAAGGTACTACGTAGTAATGATCTAGAATATTTCAGTGGGTGTTATCAGTGATTCATCATTCATGATCATATGAGTTGAAACAAATAAGTTCTGAACCAAAGGATGAGCATTCTTTGTTTAAGATCAATTCACGGATCAAATTGAAGACCCAAACCACAGTAGAATTGCTGAGTTCTCTATAGAGCATTCTACTGTGCCCAAACAAACATCAAAAGGCCCCAATTGAAGTAGAGCTCATTACTGACAGAGACAATATCGCTCCAGCTTGCAAGGCTTGTATTGAAAAAGGTATTATTTCTAATTTCAAAATATTACATAAGTGGCCTACCACATAGAAAATGAATCTTTTAACTTATATTTATATAGACTGAATACTACATATAGGAGAAGGTTCTCATTTATTGCAGATAAAAGATTTAAGACACTCACAGAACAAATTCATATAATCCGTGGCATCACATTTGATATACTATCTGAAGTGGAGGAATTGAATAAGAATATGAATAGAAGTAATATTCCTGAGAACAAGTACACTTTTTACACCAAGCATAGCGACATTAAATTTCCATTGAGCACAGAGAATGAAATTGCTACTTTGGAGACTATTCTAAACAACGAGGACGATTTCCAGCTATTGGTAGTACAACTGTTTATAACAATATCTTTAGACCTTTTAAATTGTCTGAGAAAAAAGTGTGCAATTGCCTCATGATGAATCGATAATTGAAAATATAAAACAACTAAAATCTCTACTATATATACAGATGAAAAATTCTATAGTGTGACATATTGATTTGATTATTCAATTATTTCAGGTCCTTGAATTTGGAAAAATTGGTGGCACGAATTGTTATAGTTTTGTGAAAAGGGTTCTTTCTAGTAGTCTAACAAACGAAATAGCATTGCAAAATAGTTGGTTGGGAAGGAAAGAAAAGCTGAATTTCTCAAAACTATATTTGGCGAAAGTTATAATAAGTGAGTTCTCATAATTTCAACATCTTCATAGATGCTGCAGAAAAAGCTGACATACATAACAGAACTGAAAGAGCTATACAAATGTGGCTTAAGCGAGCCAGTGTTATAAATAAAAAAAACTGAAATGATAAATACTTTAACAGTTTGGTTGGTGTTTGTTATATTTCTCTGGATTCCATATTACTAATGCTTGGTTTATTTTTCAATTTTTTGAAATGTATTTCAAGTGGAACTTTCTAGGAGTAAATATACATATACATACAATAAAGTACATTTTTATTAAAAGACATCACTTTAACCAGTTCCCATAGTTAAGTACTGTGTATATATGAAACCCAGCTACAAACGACGTCTTTTTCATGTCTTTTGTAAGTCTGTATAAGACCAAAAATTGACCTTATGAAGATGTCCTAAAGACGTCGACTGGTTGTGAGAAGGAGACCATTGATATGAACCTGTGAAAAAGGACAGAATGAGTTCAGGCATATTATTGGTTTCGTATATTGTTTATATGTGTTTTCGTGTGGTGTTTTGAGAGTTTTTTATAAATGTATCCAGTGTTTCTGAACTGTTTGACAAGTAATAAACATTCTTAAATAGTTTTGCCTTTTTCGTGTGCAGCCTACAATTGTGTATTTAGATACAAAAAAGTGCTGGATGTGAAATTTCATAGGTGAGTAAGCATGGAGTGTAGGTAGGGATTTGTGAATTTTTTTAACACATTTTCACAGGTTTCCGAACTTATGAGAAAATTTTAATTTAATTTCTCAGTCACGCACAAACTGGTAACATTTTACGTGACTTCTCTTGTTTATATAACTTAGTTTTATTTTTGTGCCTCTATATTTGTAGCTGAAGTTAATAGATTCATTATTATAGTATCATAGGTGGGTTGATAGGATTTCGTTTAATTCGGGGGTAGAATTTGATGTTTTTCCCGAGAAATTGCTAAAACTAATGTTGGTTAATAATATTTATAAAAGTATAATGTGATTTATTTGATTCCCAAAATTTTCCTTTTTTTCCCGAGAACAAACGCAGAAATATATGTTTTTAAATCGAAGAATATGTTTTCTTCAAACGTTTTAGATATACATGGACTTTTTACTCCGTTGGGCTAACGGCATACTTTCACTCCGCCGGAGTAAAGATATTATTTTACAGCGCCAGGCTGGAATAGACTTCCCTACGGATTGTCCGTCGACCACCGTCACGCTCGATAGAAAAAATATCACTTTTATTCCCAATAACACGTACTATTTTCCTCAGTATTTTCCAAAAAAATTTTTATGCAGGCATAATAGATAACAAATTTTGAAATAGCCGGAGTTCCCAATTTAGTTCAATTGCACGTCTAACTTCATGATATCGAATATAAATTTAATTATCAATAATTTTTTTCATTCCTGAACTTTCTGAAAACTTTGGAAGAGATATAAAAAACATTTTCATTCAGATGGAGGCGCAGTGGAATTCTTTTGTTTCTGAAAGATATCATGAAAATATGTCGCATAAAGTTCCTCACTGTGATTCCTTGAACTTTTTCAAAACTCATCCCATTCAAAGTAGTCGATATTTCCCTTGAAAAAATAAGAAATAGGTTTTTTCAATGTAATGCTATAGCCAATTTGTATCTTCTGCCTTGTCTTATTTCTATCCTTCACATCTCTCTCTCTCTCTCATATATAGTCCGCCAGGAACTGTGTGTTAATGTCACGTGACGGCCAGTCCATCAGTTATAAGCAGTGTTTCCACAATGAGGGGAAATTCCCCTTTTGAGGGGAAATTAGGGTCCAGAGGGGAATAAAAAGTGGAAAGAGATGTAAAGGGGAAATCATAACCTAATCAAACAAATACAAAAACCTCGTCATATTGAGGAAAATTTTCCTATAATTAGTCCATACAGATATCAGTTCCGAATTTTTTCTCAATATGGCGAGGTTTTTTATTCTTTTATACGGTAACACATAGTAATTACCATATAAAAGATACAATGGCGACACCATTGCAGGTTTTATATATTTCTGGTCAGGCTATAAATAAGAACACGAATGTTGAATTATACTTTATTCATACTTAGTCTATTTTTTTTTGGTTCGCTTACAGTTGCATTGGCCTGTACAAACTTGAGGTGTGGTATTTCAAACTAATTTTTCAGCAGTTGAACATAGGTTGTTCCCGTTCTTTTCAAGCCCGATTTTACGACAGGATTAATCCAACTGTTTCATTATCGAGCCTGTTGCGTTTATCTGTTTTAATATTTTTTAAATCACTAAATAGCCGTTCTACGGCAGCATTTGAAAAAGGCAGTGACATAAAATAGTTTACCAATATTCAATATTGGCAGTTGAATGAATTTGCGTCTGCCATCAAAATTTTTTTTCAAATTTTTTTTTCCAATAACCTACAGTATCAGAAGAATCGTTAGAATCCATATCTGAAAGGAGACTTTGATTTCTCCATTCCTTGTCTAGTTCTGTTAAATCCACAGTAATGTGTGAAAGAATATATTTTTTTGGATTAATTGGGGCACGTATTGGATTTGAGGATAAAAGACATTGTGAACTAAACACAAATTTTCTTATTGAGTGATTATTATAAAAAAGCCGACCAAATTTTCTGATTAATTTACTTTATTTTATTGTATTAGTTCATTTAATGTTTTGATGTTTTGTATAGGGAGTAGGTTTGGACAATTTCTTTTTTTAAGCAATTTATTAATTTTATTTAGCTTTATCTAATGAAATCATTGAAACAGTTAACAAGAAGTAAAGGTAGTCCACAAAATGCATTTGGCATTTTATCAAGGGTTCTCCAAGGTTTGGAGAGTGTGGCGGTTCGCATGTATTGGATCTTCAAAGCTTAATATTCTCCAGTAACTCATCAATGGATCCCACTGTTCTGAAATTCTTTGACGATGCTTGAAGCGACAACCACCTGGTTTGAGAAGCTCTCAATATTTTATGAGGTTTGACTTCATGGAAGGTTTGAAACTCTTTGAAAGCAGCAGAATTTTGGGCTTCTCCAAACATGATTGATACATTGGCACAAATCTTCGAGTTGCTTAATTTGGTGCATGCGTTACTCCCACCAGATGTATCATATGGCATATGCATTTTGACACAAATACTTTGATTAGTTGAGACACAGAGTTATGCTGTCCCATCATGGCTGCAGTCGTGTAGCACAAAAGCCTATCAAGTTTTGAGAGGCACATTGTTTTCCTTCAGCGGTTAATCATTTGTGTGTACAAAGCCACAGCGTCCGGTCTGGACAATCTACCTACGCGATCACATCTACTTCGTTTCAAAATTATGGCGTAGCTGACTAGTATCGCTAGTTGCTTTTGACGCTAACATCAGTTGTTTTCATAATATAAACGGAAAACAAATGCTGGTTCAGTTCACTAACAAGTTTTCATTAAAAAATGGGCAAAACCATTCCTAATGACATTAGTAGATTTTGTTTCCTAAAGAGATTTTCATGTGATTGCCTCTGGAAAGATTTAATCAATTCAATCAAAGGTTCAAAGATGAAATAGGAAGATTGTTTTCGACAATATATGGACAAATGGCAACTTCAGTGTTTTTTCAGCTTTGTATTTTCTGATACAAATGTTTTAATACTGGGTTGAAATGTATGTTACTTAAGCAAAAGCCTCCATATTTTTTTGGTGAACTTTTCCAATATCATGCTTTTTAAGCTCTGATTTTCCCGCCTTCATAAACTCACATTGCACACCTTACAAATTGCATTGTCATCACTATTTCCCTTTATCAAATATGCTTTGAACTCTGGTAGCTTCCAATCAAGCCTGAACTTCTTCTTGAATACTTTTTCACACCTTTTATTGTAGACTTTGAACTAGTCGACTGCTTTTTCTTTTCATTTTCAGTATTGTATCCTTCTTCATCTTCAGCACAGTAGTCAACCTACAAAATACAAGATAGGTAATGAGTTAATTTATAAAACTCATTTACATAGGTAAATTACAAAATAAGCAAAACACTTAATTTTATGAATATTATAAAAATCTTGGCCATTTAATATTGAAAACACATTATTTAATTACATAAAAACCCAAGTGAAATGGAAACTGATTATATTATGTGATTATGTGAAATAACAATTACCAATTGTTCATCTTCAACTTCCATGTCGGGCGAAGTTTGAGGATATAGTTGTTCCTTCTGTTCCTTGACAAAATTACTGGACTGGAAACTCGTTTCAGGCTGAGGTTCTGTATTAGCGCACCTACTAGCACCGAGTCTATCGGATGAGCTCACAAACACCTTTTCTTTATTCTGAAGAGAAATAATTGAAAAGTTTTAGTAATCGCGGTTCAATCAAATTTTAATTCTTATAGCAATGTCAGGCAATTTTTTCCCCAACACAAATAAAAAAAAACACTTTGGCAACATTCTTTCTTAGCACTTCAATCTTGAAGGATGTAAGGAACAATGCTCGAGGAAGCATTACACTGTAGACTGTATGATGGTATAATGTCTTTGCCTGCCAATTAGCTTAGAAATAAAATAAATTCATAACCCAAAACCCTAACCTAGATTTCACTAAGCATTCAATTAAACACTGACCAATATAAAAATGGAAGCACAAACTTACCGATTTTGTAGTAGAAATATTAATTAGCCACCGATCCATTTTTCACAAAATATCTATTATATTACAACCGTCGCAATAATATTTCTTTCTGTATGTTTTTTTTACTTGGAGACACAATAAACGCAAAATCGTATTTTACCCATACATTGTACTCGTAATTATACATAGCCAAGCCAACTGCGCAGTGGCGCCGCGTCGATATGCGTAAACTGCCAACTGTCCTCGTCGATCGTCGAGGTCGGTCTGCCGTTGTCAAATCCAGTGGCGCCAAATCGTGTATTTAGACGTATAAGACTATAGCTACACTGCTCTAACCTGTGCAAATCGCCCGGGAAGAACAGAGACAGATAGTGAACGTTTTACAACAATCCTCTGAAGAGTTTTGTCATAAATTCATTCTGTGCGCGCCATAGGTTCGCGCGATAAAATGTTCGTCGTATTATTTAAATTGATATTTTTTTGTGTAAAATGTACTCTCATTTTCAGTTTATGTGATAATATAATTTAAATACTTAATTAATTATAAACAGTTGTGCACTATTGAAGTGAGACCTCGACGAGGACAGTGCCAGTTGAGTGGCTAGGCTAAGGGCTTTAGTAGTATGACAAAAATGGTAGATGGCTCTTAAATAAATTTAGAAAACTATTGATTATTTTCAACCTTTTTTGGAAAAAAAAACAAAGTAAGAGATTTTTACTACAGTGCCAAAACTAGCAGAATAATTTTTGAGGAAAAAAGTCCTGGAGGGTCCAATTGAGGCGGGAAAAGGGAAAATTTTTAAAGTGGATTAATTGGTTATAAGGTCTTGGAAATTAACCAATCCAATAAGTGAACTGTCATTTTCTGAATTCGAAAGAAGGATCTTTTAAAATTTTTTTTATATTTAGACAAATTTGTTGTTCAGTAAGAAAATCAACTATTATAGTTCTTCGAGGACCTCAAAACTGGGGCTAAGTTGTGCTTGTTTATTTCAAGTGATGGCCAAAATATATCATATTTGTTCAAGATAGATAGATAGGATAGATATCTTTTATTCGTTCTTTAATTTACATACCTCATAGAAGTGTAGAACATGTCAAATAATAATCTAAAATATAATTAGAATAACAATGATTAGGTAAAATTTACATGATGTCCTTTTATACTGCCGTCATAAAAAAATCATTGTGATAAAATTGAGAAACTTGACAGATATTAAAAAAAAGGGAAAGAATCAAATCCCAATTACCAGACTTGTCGAATATGGTTCAAAAAAAAGGGTTTCTAAATAAACATATTGAGGTACCGATATACACTTTTACAGACACCTTTTTATACACATAAAGTAAGTAAGTTGTCATTCGTTCTGTGAAAAAAATACCCATAGAGGGTAGAACATTCCAAAAAAAATCTTAAATATTACATTGGGGAAAATGACTTAAATTTAATATACATAAAATACATTTAAAAAAAATTTTATGGGTTCACCCAAAAAACCTTATCCCAGAATAAATTGAAATGAATACACTCACTTATCAAAAAAAATAATTTTTTTTTTTCATAGACTTTCCATTATTTAAAATACTTT
>JAFIRS010007903.1:0-20961 GCA_018342105.1 Gonioctena quinquepunctata | reverse complement strand
AATTAAGCACTTTCATTTGATACCCAACACGGCATCATAAAAAAAATTGTTCATGTCTTTATGTCCTCTAGAGGGCGTCATATTCAATTTAATGTGACGTCACGTGGCCTATAACCAGCGGACGATCAAGACGCTTCCAACGATACCTCATTTGTCAAATTATCATAAGTTGTTTAGAAGTTATGAGGGAACAGATGAACATACATACATACCTACATACATACCGATCAAAATCATAACCCTCCTTTTTGGAAAAACCCGTAAAATGTAATAAATTGAATCTAAGAACCAATAGAGAATAAGTATAAACTTCCTTGCTCATCCCCCGATTATAATTGTGTCTACATTGGTCAAACTGGGAGACATTTTGAAGCGAGGATCAAAGAACACGTTAGAATGATCGACTAACACAAAAACAATGACAACAATAGATAAAGCATTACTAACAATTCTTTTGCCAACCATATTATCAATTCCACCCATATTTTCAATCCCGGATCCAACATTGAATTTCTACAGATTTATAACAAAATATTAATTTTAAATATTAGTAAAATATTCCATACTAACCGAATTTTGAAAAACCCAAATTTGTCATCTCTTAATGACCAAATTATTTCGATTGCATTTCTTTTTTCAACTCATTGAAATTTAATTAAAACTCTTCACAAATATTAAAAACAGTACTTTCTATCACTTCACGATGTAATTTTTGAAGGTTTGAATTTTCCTCTCATGGACTCCATCGCTGACTCAAAAACTACAACCTCATGATTGGAGCTACCTTTCAGAAATTAGAATTTGCAGTGCACTTCAATTGTTGCTCCCTAGTTTGGAACTTGTAACTTAGATGTCTTCACTATTCCATACTTGTCATGTCATTTGCCGACAGGCTCAGTTGTTCATTTAAATTGTTGAAAAATCGACGCCATTGATGGTCGAAAACTAACAAATTCTCGATTATGCTCTTTAATGTCTGTTTCTGGGGATCTGTCCCCAAATTTTGAAAACTTAGTAACTTGTTCCTCACATTAATTCTTATATTCAATTTGTTATATTTTACGGATTTTTTCTCCACCACATTGTAAGTAACCTCAGATTCACCATATTATGATATTAATTCTAGGTTTCTTCCATCATTGAATTGCAAAACTGAAGATGAAAGTATATACTTTCGAAACATGTCTTTAATTAATTTTGGACCTGTTATCCAACCTTTGAAGAATTATACGTTTGTGGAGACGACTTTGTGTCTGTCATCCCCTAATATATTTATTGACAATAAAGCTTGCTGTTGAATACTTCCGTTGATTTGCAATAATTGTTGTTGAATAATAAAGCAAATAATGCAATTTGAAAATGTTGTATAAGAAAAGTAGAAGATGACATACGATGTTTGTGATTATAATCCATCCAATATCAATTGCAGAAGCTGTTTCTATAGGGAGCAAATAAAACTCACTTCGCTAACACGAGCGTATATGCGAAGAAACTCAACGAAAAATAATCTGTACTACTCGTAAACATTTTCCGTCGGCAAAGGGTAGATCAAAAGAGCCGAAGTCAACGTGGACTTGAGTGACGGCTGTCGCTGTTCTACAACCGATTCGTCTGGGCCAATCAAGTCGGACATCGATGATTGTAGGCGTGTCTATACGATGGGAGGTCATAAATCACGCGTTATATTTGTGTTTTAATAGCTCTGAAAGATTAAAAACCAGTAGCGTCTGTGGTCTTGGTGTGTGCCGATCGAAATACGTTTTAGGATATTCTAGTAACCTACATCAAACAATGAAATAAATTATTTTTCTTTCTTAATGTATTTGTATAAATAAAAGCTTGTCTTTAATTTCTTTTCATTTTTCATTATTTATGAAGTATTTTTGAAATCTTAAAATATCTAAATAACATTAGTTATCTCCGCCACTGCTGCTCACAGGATTTCGCCGCAAGACTTTTTTATGCTTCTGCAATTGATATTGGGAAAACTATAATTGTCCAAATCTATTCAAAATTGAATGGATTTATGAAATTTTGAATTTGTTGGCAAAATTCGGCAATTCAAAATGACGACTCCATTATCGCGGATGCCTATTGTGATTAATAGTCTAGTCCATCCAATATCAATTGCAGAAGCTGTTTCTATAGGGAGCAAATAAAAACTCACTTATATGCGTATATGCGAAGAAACGGAACGAAAAATAATGTGTACTACTCGTAAACATTCGCCGCCGGCGAAGCGAAGATCATGAGAGCCGATAGTCAACGTGGACCTGAGTGACAGCTGTCACCGATTCGTGTGGGCCAATCGAATCGAATCGAATGCTTGGGGGTGTGTCTATACGATGGGAAGTCATAAATCACGCGTTATATGTGTTTTAATAGCTCTGAAAGATTAAAAACCAGTAGCGTCTGTGGTCTTGGTGTGTGCCGATCGAAATACGTTTTAGGATATGATAATAACCTACATCAAACAATGAATGAAATTATTTTTCTTTCTTAATGTATTTGTATAAATAAAAGCTTGTCTTTAATTTTTTTTCATTTTTCATTATTTATGAAGTATTTTTAAAATCTTAAAATATCTTAATAAAATTAGTTATCTCCGCCACTGCTGCTCACAGGATTTCGCCGCAAGACTTTTTTATGCTTCTGCAATTGATATTGGGAAAACTATCGAAATCTATTCGAAATTTGTGTTATGAGTTTTTGAGGTCGGAGATCAAGATATTTTTGTGTGAGTTTTGTGATTTATGATCTGATTCTAATCAGAATTGTTCAACTACTAATTTGCTTATGGAAGAGCATTCGAAATTTGTAAGGCATTATTAGATGCATATTCAAACTTAACTCAAGATTCACTATTATATATATTTTCTGCCCACTGAATTCTGTGTTGGTCTATTTAATTTTTTTCTTTGCAGGCTTATTTAATTTTGCTCGATTTGTGATCCGAACAAATCTCTGAATGCATTTGTATTTTCAGCCGAGAGCGAAGTATCTGGCTTACCCTGTAGATATCAACGTTAAGGACGTCATTGGACTTTCCCGTGTCATTCACCAGTTTTAATTTTCTACCCAATTAGTCGACGGTGGATTTCGTGCTCTGTTTCACCAGAAGGCTTCCCGGCGCCGACTTGGCCGGTTTCCATACCATTTTTTCGTAAATCTTGAAATATAATAATTTTGAGAACTGGGGTGAACATACGCTATGGATTCGAATTATTTTCTTTATATTAAAAAAAATTGTAATGGAAGCCGGGAACTATGTGCACATTTTTCGACATATTCGTCTATTTGATTCGAATACATTATAAACAGATTTAGCCTTGTCCACTCATACAAGGCTGTGAAGCAAATCGTTGGACATAAGGTATACCGGGTGATTCTCCAAGGTGACTCACCCCTATAACTTTTTTATTTTTAAAGATAGAAAAACGAAATTTGGGGGTTGTGTATTATAGTTCAATTAAATTTTTTTGACATATTTACTTGGAATAGAATAGAATATAATTTATTACCCAGTATCCATTATTGCGATTACAAGCCAAAATTTACAATGGGACCTGATAAAATACCAGCTTTCCTGATTCATGACTGTGCCTTCTTATTCGCTGCACCTCTGGCAATACTTTTCAACCTCTCAATAAAATACCAACAGTTCCCTGATGTGTTGAGACAATCTAAATTAATACCAGTTTTCAAAAAAGGTGACAAACATGACATAGAAAACTATCGGCCTATTACAATAGTCAATAATTTCTCAAAATCTTTTGAAATCCTTCTTAATAAACCACTTTACAACCATGTCAAAAATCAAATAACTGAGTTACAACATGGCTTCTTCAAAGGTAGGTCAACTACCACAAATCTCTTCTGTATTACCCAGTACATATCCAACGCATTCGAAAATAATGCCCAGGTAGATGTCATATATACGGACTTTTCCAAGGCCTTCGATAAGCTTGATCATGATATCTTACGCAGTAAACTGAATGCATTTGGCTTCTCAGGGAACTTGAATACCTTTTTCACCTCTTATCTACAAAACCGCTCCCTCTACGTTGAGTGCCATGGCCAGAATTCCATTTTATTTACAACATCAGGCGTTCCACAAGGTTCTGTTTTGGGTCCACTTTTCTTCAATCTGTCCATAAATGACATTATTGAGGATGTCGGAGTCAATTGTCTATTATATGCGGATGATTTGAAATTATATATAAAATAAACTGCCAGAATGACTGTGCCATTTTACAAAACGCCTTAGAGTAAATACTTGGTGCAAAAATAATCGTCTTCTATTAAATGCTGATAAGTGCTCAATTGTAACATTCACTCGGAAACAGAACAACATCACCTATAACTACTCAATTGGCAATGATGTGCTCCCTGGATCCAATTCTGTTCGTGACCTTGGTGTCACCTTCGACCAAAAATTATATTTTTCAACACACATAAGTAAAATTACCAATGAATGTTCTAGGGCTTTAGGTTTCATTGTCAGAAATACTCGTGATTTCTCGAATAAGAACACACTGCTACTGTTATATAATTCCTATGTCCGTTCTAAAACAGAGTATGCATCTATCATTTGGTATCCATATTATAATGTCCATTCAAATAATCTTGAACGAATCCATCGACGCTTTATGAAATATATCTCTTTCAAAGAAGATGGTGCTACAGGAATATGTAATACCGCTTTACTAGAGAGACATAACTTTACCTCTCTTGCAAGTAGAAGGAATACATCTGCTCTGATTTTCCTTTATAAGGTGATCCATGGCCAAATCAACTGTAGTGCTATTTTGAGTATGCTGAATTTTCATGTTCCAAGAGTAAATTCAAGACATAACACTCTATTTTACCTCGAATTCTCTAGAACAAATGTACAGAAAAACTCACCCTTATTCAGAATTTGCAACAACTGCAATGCTGTCAATGACAGTTGTGACATTTTCTCTTGCAGCATTGCTTCATTGAAAAAAATCAGTTTTTGATATTAATTTTCTTTTTTCTCTAGTTTTTGTATCATGTCTCATTTCTACACTATTGTTGTATCTTTACTGATTCTCAAATTATTTATGTTTTTTTGTTTTTGTACCTGTGATTTTCCCACCCTGTAAATGGATTTCTGTTGGGTGGTGTACAATAAAAAAAAAAATTACTAGTTCTCAAAAGTATCACATACCTATATAAATATAAACAATGGAAAAAACCCTAGTAGGGCGTAGGGAACAAAAATCAATATAACATAAAATCAACATATCTTAACTTTAACAAAAAAAACTATTATTAACTCATAACATTTACAAATGGAATTAGATAATTGAATTTCACATATAGGAATAATGAGTAAGGAATATATAAAATTGTACAGTACATAGATGGATAGGAGAAGAAATAAAAAAAATATCTGCATGGTGATGCCATCAGCGCACTTTTCAAAACTGACATTGATAGAATTCATCCATTCGATAAAAAACTTGTGAATTTAACAGCTTCTTTAGTTCCTTTTTTAATAATTTAATATTGTCAATATCTTGTATTGTCCTGGGGATATGATTGAAGACTTTTATACCTGTATACAAAGGTCCTTGCTTTGCCGTACTTCCGGTTTGACCGGAAGTGACCCCATACCTATATTTTTAAATGGACATCCTATATATTATTACTTATTTCTATCGAGAATGACATTCTGAATCCAACAAAACCTCACTTGTCAATATTTGACAAATAAAGTCATTTTTATTCCAATTTTTATTTTTCGATCTAGAATGCCATGTATCGTGTAAATCGCTTCATTCTTGATCAAGTAACATGGGAAAAATACGACTTTGAGGCTTATGACTTCACAGTCGCTTTAAGAATTATTTAAAAGTCGCAAATTAGTCTATTAATGTTCTAAATTTTCAAAATGAACTCGATCACGGCAAAGTTAAACTTTTTCAATTGTTGCGCGCACCACATTGATTAGCTGTTCCGCAGTGATGGTCTGAAATGTCACCCTTACTTTATACTCCAGTTCTTCACGAGTAGCTGATGCTGTTTTATACAATTGTATTTAATTGTTCGCCAGAGAAAAAAATCTAGCGGAGTAAGATCTGGTGATCTAGAGTATGAAAAAGAAATAATACATTATGAAAAAATATGACAACTTAAGAATGTACTTCGCAGGCCACTGAATAGGTCCATAAGTGCCAATCCACTTTTCTGGGAAGGTGTCATTCAGATGTTCTCTTACGACTTGAGAATTGTGAGGTGGCGCTCCATCTTGTTGAAAATAGATATCAACTTGGTTAGCCAGTGGCAAATCTTCAATGAAATCGTTAATTTGATTTCTAAGGAACTGTAGATAGATATCTTTCCGCAGTAAGTTGTCCGTCGAAAATTATTGGTCCCAAAAGTTTTCCTCCGATAATACCCATCCAGCCATTGAAACCAAATCGTTCTTGAAAATTTCCTTCTTGCATCAGATGTAAATTTGTTTGAGACCAGTACCTTTTATTGTTCCGATTGAAGACCCAAGTTGGTGAATCAAGTTTCATCTGAATAAATAATTTTAAATGGAAAACGTACATCTCCTCTGTATTTAGTAAAAAACCAGTTGCAATAAGTTAATCTTCGGTCGTGGTCGTTATCGTAAAAATGTTGGTGTAGTTGGTACTTGAATGATCGATAATTATATTTGTGAAGAATTCTCCAAACGGACGAATAACTTATATCACACTTAGAAACAATTTGGCGAATTGACGCCGTACAATTCACTTCAACATAGGCCAACACGTCTACTTCTTTTTCTCCACTGACGATGAAGTTATTGGCATTTTCTTCTGGTTCATTTCGAATTTTCCTTTCTAGTTTTGGAAAATAATGCCGAGAGAGATGGCGACGATTAAGGAATCTCTGAGCATAAATTCGAGCTGCATCATGTCAATTTTCTTGTTTCTAGTATAATTTTCCATATCAAATGATAAACAAATACATTTTTAAAAGTGACAGCATATTCATTAGCCTATTTGTTTAGGTAGTCCTAGCAATAGCTTCAATTGTTTGTCACGGATAACTAGAATAACAGGACTTAGTGCATAAGTATACCGAATACGTATTATTTGTTATTAGGTATGATCTCTTCTTGCAATTATTCAGAAAAATAGTGAAAATAAAGGGAAAGTGTGTGGTATCAAATTATTCGTAAGAAAATGATCATTCACCAAAAGCCGACGAGCCACCCCTTTCCATTTGAAAAAAACAAGTTAACTGGAAAAATTCATATTTGCGACTTTTAAATAATTCTTAAAACGAATGTGAAGTCATAATCCTCAAAGTCGTATTTTTCCCATGTTACTTGATCAAGAATGGAGGGATTTACACGATCCATGGCATTCTAGATCGAGAAAAAAAAAAGACTTTATTTGTCAAATATTGACAAGTGAGGTGTTGTTGAAATTTAGAATGTCATTCTCGAGCGAAATAAGTAAAAATATATAGGATGCCCCATTTTAAAATCGACAGTTGGGGTCATAAATATGTCAAAAAATGTAAATTGAAATATAATACCCAACCCCCAAATTTCGTTTTTCTATTTTCAATAATAAAAAAGTTATTTATTATATATATATATATATATATATATACATACAGTGCTTCTCAAAAGTCCCCTCCCCCCCTCTTATTTTTGGAACGATTATACATAAACAAGTGAAATTTGGAAACTGAATATTAAAGGTTGTAAACTTCCCTACTAGTGATGATAGATGACGAAATCGTCAAAGATGACGTCACAAGGCCATTGTGACCAATAATTTTAAATGGAACCTCTTTTAAAAGGTATCGAAAAAACCTATTCAATGATACTAATTTTGTTTGTGTTTATGGCAGTTTTGGCAACTCGCTTTTAAAAAACGCAAAGCTGTGATGAATTAAATCAGTTAATACTAAAATTCTAAATTCAAGCTCCGCCTCTGGATAGTTGTCAAATAAGCTGACGTTTTTGTTAGTCTCCCTAATTCGACGTTTTTGTAATTGTCCAAGTTTTTGTACATTTATTGATTTGTGTATTGTTGATCGAACATTTAACTGTTTTAGCAGCTTTTGGTACTTTTAATATTTTTGTACATTTTAATAATTTGTTAAACTGTTGTGAGCCGAACGTTTAAGTGCTTCAAGAAGCGAAATGGTACGTGCTTTAGGTGATAAAGTAGCAGCGATCCTAATTATTGGTGAAACTGGACAAAATATCATTTTTAACCGACGAAACCAAAAAGGAGGAGGTTCTCTATTCGACGCGTATATTTAATTTTTAATGAGAGGTTTCCCGATCGCCCCGTTTCGAGGACATATTTAAGGGAGCTTCTTCGTAAGTTTGAAACAACGGGTAGTATTAATGATGCGAAACGATCTGGCAGACCACAAATTTCTGATGAGAAAAAAATTGGTATACTGGCAGAAGTAATAGTTAATCCTACTTCTTCAACAACTCACGTTGCATCTACCTGTGAAGTCAGTCGAAGTACAGTACACAGGGTTTTGGAATAAAACAAATTTCATCCATACAAATTAAAAATGGTTCATCAACTCTCAGACGACGACCCAGACCAAAGACTAGAATTTTGTGAAAATATGGAAACTAAAATTAACCAACAGCCAGACTATGTCAAAACAATTTGTTTTAGTGACGAAAGTACTTTCTATCTAAATGGAAATGTAAATACACAGAATGTGAGTTATTGGAGTGACGCAAATCCTCACCTGTTTCGTGAAACACATACCCAATTTCCCCAGAAGGTGAATGTTTGGGCAGGTATCCTGGGAAACCACATCGTTGGGCCTCTTTTTTTAAATACTAATTTAACTGGTGAGGTTTATCTGGAGCTGTTGCAAAACGCAATAGAACCGTTAATCGTTGAAATTTTGGAAGATAATCCAGATGAATTCGGCAATTTGGAAATAACATTCCAACAGGATGGTGCTCTTCCACACTATTACGGTGCAGTAAGACGGTATTTGGATGAGGAGTATCGTGGTAGATGGATTGGATGACGAGGTTCAACGGAATGGCCAGCTCGATCACCGGACCTCACACCTTTGGATTTTTTTCTGTGGGGGTACCTTGAATCGAAGGTTTACGCCACTGAACCTGACAATATTGACGTTTTAAAACAACTTATTGTTGCAGAATGTGAGGCTGTTTCCGCAGACTCATTTGCAAAAGTACGAGAAGAGTTTAAAATATGATATTTCACTGTCAGGAAGTAAATGGAGGTCACTTCGAGCAATTTTTTCAAGTAGATACTGATTCTTAAATCTGTAATTAATATCAACCGAATGGAATTTAAATTTTAATGTTTACTAATGAGCCATTAAAACTGCCATAAACACAAACAAAATTAGTACCATTGAATAGGTTTTTTCGATACCTTTTAAAAGAGGTGTCGCTTGCCGTAGGGTTCCATTTAAAATTATTGGTCACAATGGCCTTGTGACGTCATCTTTGACGATTTCGTCATCTATCATCACTAGTAGGGAAGTTAACAACTTTTAATATTCAGTTTCCAAATTTCACTTGTTTATGTATAATAGTTCCAAAAATAAGAGGGGGGGGGAGGGACTTTTGAGAAGCACTGTATATATATATATTATGTATATATATATATATATATGTATATATATATATATATATATATATATATATATATATATATATATATATATATATATATATATATATACAAGCTCAACTGAAAGTGCTCTTTTCATTCGGCTTTAGATCGTGGCACCTTCAATTTGCTTATATTTACTACTTGAAATACATAAAAACAGAGCGATTATGCTTTACAATCTGATTTACATCAGTATCATACAAGGTCGGGAAATTTGTTGAGAACGCCAAGATACAGGCTTTCAGTATCCCAAAAAAATTCTCTGAATATACATTTTTATAACAAACTACCTGAAGCAATAATAATTTATACAATTACAAGTTAAATCTTTTTTTACTGAAGAACTGTTTATACTCGGAAAATGAGTTCCTCATCTATGCATTCACGAACAGGGATTTGTGAAAAACACTCAACCAAACCAATTGGGTTTCGATTTATCTTATTTACGTTGAATTGTGTTTTGTCTTTTGACAAGAATGTTACTTACAGCGTTTCATAAATTAGTGAATCTAGGGAATTGATAATTGAAAGAAAATATTTGTTTTTCCTTTCCTTTGATGGCGCATTATTCGAATGAACGGCAACAATCCAATTAAATTAATGATTATATCCGCGAATCACCCTTCCGAATTCACTAATGTTATTTCAATAAATATTTGACTTATTGTTTTAATGAAATTGTATTAATTGTCGGAATGTCGGCAAATAGGTAGACCGACCAAGCTCTCATGATGAAAACGTCTGTTGGACAAAACACTTGAGTTAATGGCCGAATTCAATAGAAAACATTTTAGCTGTCTTTTAATTCGACTTGTGTGTTTTATTTCTTTATTTATGTTTACCTGGTACACCTCTCCAAACTGAGGTTTCAATATTTCACCTACGTCATCAAACCAGTGACACAACTAGGGGGAGCTTTTGGACTTGTGCCTCTCCCCAAGCCGTTAATAATTACTTTCAAAATTTTTCGTGAATACAACAGAAAAAATACTATATTACATAAAGATATGGAAAGTGTGTCATTACTGCCGAGAAGATTCCTTCAATAAGCAATCGAAAAAAGTTTATGATGAATGTTGACGTTTCACAAATTTTCATTCGAAGCATTTGGTTTATCAAATCAAGAAAACTTTATTAAGTTGGCAGGTTTTCGTGGTTGCTGTGGTGCAAATAATTGAGTTTGGTGGTGTTTAAATTTTTAACGTCGGGTGTTAATAAGTAAAATATATATATATATATATATATATATAAATTATTGTTCTACCATTCTATTTTTTCTCAATCAAAATGAAATAAACAGACTACAAAAGATGCAGAATCGTGCTATGCGAATAATCTTACAATGTTCGAGGATAACACCGATAGCAAATATGTTGCAAACCCTTCAATGGCTACCAGTGAAGAAACTCTTCGAGTACCTAACACTAATCTTCATTTTTAAAATCAAAATTGGATATTCACATATCTACAGAATGAATTGACTTATGTGGCTGACATACATGAGTATAACACAAGAAACAGAAACAACATAAAGGTTGAAAAATATAAAAAAAATAGTACACATAATTCATGATTTTATAAAGGAGTAGATTGTTTTAATGACCTCCCACAAGAAATGAAAGAGAGTGGTTCGATAAATATATTCAAAAGACGATTGAAGGATTACTTAATGAAAAATAAAAGTATATTATTGTGTATGACTTTTTTATGTAACTTTTTATCTATATGTATGTATTTTTAATCAGGCTGTTTGTATTTTTTCATATTAATTTAATTTTATTTATTAAATAATTTTTTTATAAATAAAAGTTATTTTATATATATATATATTATTATTTGTTATAATAGTTGGTTATAAAGCTAAACTAGTTAATCAAGTAGTTGCATACGCAGTGCCTAGCAACCTATCACCAAATCAGTAGCAGGCTTTGTTTTTCCACAGTTATACGTATCATTTTATTGAAAATGCTTTGCTCAACTAGAAATTCATTGAAATTAGTTGATTTGAGTTCATCTGATTGAACACATCCAATCAGAACAACATTACAAAAATACTACCAGGAAACCGACTGTGCCATCATACGGAAGACGGTCTGTAGTTATATCCTGTTATGTTTCCTACTCCCAACTGTCATTGCTTAATTTGTTATAAACATTTAAAAGCATTTTTTTTATTTTCCACCGAATATCGTGAATTGTTACACTAACGAAATAAACTGAACATATTTTCATATGAACGTTTGAACAAAAAAAAAAGGTTTGAACAGAATCATGAATTCCATTACCCAGTAGTGTTTTTGTTTAGTTCACTGATTTTTAAACAAATAAAGAGTGTTGAGCTCTACCATCTAAAACAAGAAGGGACAATGAAGAAAAGCAAAATCTATCAAAAATAATTTATAAATGAGTGTATCTATGATTGGATGCATCATTTGAACAATGACATCATATGATGATTTAAAAAAAAAGGATTATGCCTTACCTAATTTTCTATAGCAAGATTCCGCATCGGAATCCCATTACTTATCCTAAATGCCAAAAAAGCAGCGTAGGCACACCGTAATCAGATCAAAAATGAAAAACAAGAGCACCAGCTTTCAAATAATTGACTTTAACTTATGGAATGTTGACTAGTTTCTGGGCGTTAAAAAGGGGTTTGCGTTTGTTTTTTTGGATCGGACTTGACATGTGCGTGATGCTTCACGCTTCTGGCGTTTAATTTTCACATTTCACCAGTCTATTTCCCCGAGGATTTCCTCGCGAACCTTCTCCCGTCTCGGCTCTTCACCTCACTGAAATGTTGTTTGGGAAATCCGCACATTCTCTGCGTTGCGTACACAGAACAACGGCGACGACGTCGATTCAAGGGCGTCTCAAAGGGGTTGTTACGACCTCTCGAGAATTGAATTTTCAGCCAATTTCGTCGCTGAACTCAAAAGTGGGAACTTTTTCGTGTCTAGAAGCCGCCCCATTCGAACAATCTTTTTTTCTTTGCGAGCTTGTGCGCGTTCTTTTTTGGTAATTTGTATTTTTTTCTATGTTTAGTTTGGTTGCTTATCGACACATAGCCGAAAACTAATCGAGATAGAACCAAAAGTGAGTTTTTCACGAGATTTTTCGAAAAAAAAAAACATTGTTCGGCTCAAAATGCGAATTCTTCAAAATCAGTGAAGTAAATTGAAATATGAAAGACTTTTGGAATGTCACAACAAAATATTCACGGTTAGTTTCTTCTATATCCTTCGTGAGATTAAAAAACAATCAAAACTAAAATTTGTAATTCCACGAAAACGAGCTATATAAAAAATGCGAGTAGTTCAAAATTATTCCATTTGAAAATGAAACATCCATTGTAACGGGGAACAAGAGTCTTTATGAACGTGTTCTCAGTTTTATTTTAATTTTTTAAAGAAAAAAATAGATTCTAAAAAAAAATATTTTGCCAATAACTTTCAATATTTTTCCTACCGAAAAATATATCGAAAAAATGGACGAACTTTGAATCAATTCGTGCACTTGATTTGATAACATAATGAAATTTCCCATACTTATATTATCTCAACTCCTCGTGTAAAGTATAGTCACCCTCTCTTTTTCTAAAAATGAATATTTCCACATATAATATTTACATATTATAAGGGCAGCTGCTGTTACCAGGGTGTATGCAGAAAAAAAAAAGAATTTTCTACACACAACACCAATTTCGATGGAGAGTTTCTATACTAGAATGTAAGGCACTGTTAGTTTGGTCACCACTAGTCCGTCGGACTTAGATTCGTGCCTTCGGCTTAATATGCGAGGACTTTTTTGAATAACTTTTCTTTTCGTTAAATATACAACTTTTTTTCTTTTGTCTCGAAGGACTTTTATTCAAGTGAAAATAGAACATAATAAATGACTTTTGCCTCTCAATTAAAATAATTTGATTGAACTCCATTTCCCTTTCCTCAACTTCCGTTGAGAAAAGAATACACAAAATTAACTTCAATACATCTATTAACAACAACAAAAAAATGTCAATCAGAAAATAAAAATGTAAAAAATAAAAATCACTCCCATTGTGACAATGAAAAAAAACAAACTAACAGTTTGAAAATACTACATATCGGTTCTAATAAAGGGCTCATATTTCCGTTTTATATAGTAATTTCCTATCGTTGAACGATAGAACCGGTTTTCCCCGTAGCTCTCATATTTGGTTGCTACCCGTGTAACTGACATTCGATTTTCCCATAATTCTTATAGTTGAGGCCGTCCGAAACTAGTCTCAAATTTAAAAGACGAATACCCTATATACTCTGTTATGAATACCCCTAATTGTTACGAATATGCATGAGGTTCACCCCGTAAATCAATAGTTAAAAGCTATGCATCAAGTTTGTTTTTCTACTTATAAGCCAGCAACTTGTATCTCCTTGTATCTCCCATTTTTACTCCCAGTTTCAGATATTCTTCCCATTTCCTCGTTAGCCGTCTGTGGACCCTCGAATCAAATTTCTAATTTTAACACCTCCTCTTCCAAACTGACGATTAAAGTTCCAATATAATTATTCGCGACGTTTCTACCGTAATCCAGTATCTCGAAGAAAATATATTCGATAACTAGGTGGCCCAAAAAAGGGCTCTTCGCGTCTGGGCCTGAAAATCGACCCATTTTCGGCAAGGCCAAAAACTAACCGAAAACTTTGGTCCACCGCCAAAAGCGGCGGCCCAAGGTGTAAAAACGCCTTTAGGCTATCAGTCCGTGACCCGACTTGATTTAACACCCCTTCTCGACTTCTCAAATCCCGCAATCAAAAGCCAAGCCATGCTCAGATCGGCAATTTCATTGGTTATAAAATTCCCCTCGGGACGAGGAATATGATCCAAAGTCTACTCTCTCGTCTCAACAGCTACTCTAGCTTCTCGTGTATTCTGCCAACTGGAGAGAATTTTGCCCGCCGTTTTGAATCAATGATGCTTTGTTAGACATTCTCATACGAAACCCATTGGCAACTTTGTTGCATATCTGTACCGGACGAAATATAATGATTCGTTTGTGTAGAAATATATATTTTTATCCGAGCAAATCCATTTATGTATTTCGAAATATGAGTTCCCTTTTCGTTCCAGAAATTGGAATTTATGAATTATGAACCAAAATTAAAATAGCTTACACTGGGACCAATAAAAAAAAACAATAACACCCACAGGGTGTTACACCATAAAGTGTTTCTTCAAATTTAATAACTATATAAAACAAATACAAAGTAATATAAATAATGATCCATTTTTTTTATGTTATGTCAAAAGCAAGAGATGCATCAAGCATAGCTTTCAGATTTGAATATAATAACGTTGTAGTATGTGAATGAGAAATATATAGCCAACGTGTTTTCAAAATATATTGAATCAGTGTATAGCAATAGTAGTCCACCAGAAATAACCTTTGAACACAACTTTTTTTTCTAGGGTCGGAAGTTATAATATTCAAACTATTATCCCTAGAAATGTATGCTGTCGATGACGCCAAAGTACTAGACTCGAAATATTTTCTTAATTCAACTTTAAATCTCGGGCGCCAGATTTTATAGTGGTTTATTCCACGTACCAGGGTAGCAACACTTATTGACATCTTCAAATAACTGTAGGCTATAATTACAACATGGAAAAATTTAATGGACTTAGCCCTCAAAAAAAAAGTGTTAACCGTAGGCACGTGTTTCGGGCTCTCGGCCCTCATCAGTACGGTGAAGAAGTGCAAGGATGAACAACACTTGGTAGTAAACAACAATTCAACGGAGTCAACAAACAGAAGCCAGCCGCACATTTGTGGTTTCGGTTAGCAGACCCTGCATTCCAGGGCAACAACCAACGTCACCACGGAGGCAGCTATAGCTACCTGCGTGACATCCGAGTCCAGGAATATAAACATGAAAGGAAAGAATATCGAGGGGACTGTTAAAAACAAAATGGAAAAATGTAATGGACATAGCCCTCAAAAAAAAGTGTTAACGGTAGACATGTTTCGGGCTCTCGGCCCTCATCAGTACGGTGAAGAAGTGCAAGGATAAACAACACTTGGTAGTAAACAACAATTCAACGGAGTCAACAAACAGAAGCCAGCCGCACATTTGTGGTTTCGGTTAGCAGACCCTGAATTCCAGGATAACAACCAACGTCACCACGGAGGCAGCTATAGCTACCTGCGTGACATCCGAGTCCAGGATTATACAGATGAAAAGGAGGAATATCGAGGGGACTGTTAAACATCTTAGTTAGGTTATAGAGATCTGTCACTTTCGTTAACAGCGCCTTACAATAGTTCCCTTTTGAAATCGCGTTAGAGGATACTTTATTAGCGGATCTTTTAATGAAGTCAGCGCTTATTTCTAAGTTGCAATAACTCTCTATTATCGCGAATTTATCTTATCCTTCCAACAAAAACAGGCCGGAAAGCCTTTCACCCTTTTTGTACGATGCAAAAAGGAGTTAGCTCTTTCTTTCACTTGGTTTTCTGCTCTTTCCAGTATCATTGAGTACTTACAATTATTTTCCAAACTAGGAAATATTTCATTCACCCTTGATTTACATTTACATGAAAATTGAACCCAAATAGTCAGGGACGTATCAAAGTTATTGTAGGCTTACTTTAGCCGTTCTTTGTAACAGAGCTCTAAAAAAAACCTTTTAACAAAAAATGAAACCGACGTAAAAAGAAACTTAAAAGCAAAAAACAAAATAAACCTTAGTCTTATAATTACTGAGCTCCCAAACTAATTTTGAGTTGGCGCCAAACAAACTAGCAATTGAATTAGGTAAAGCGTAAAACGATGTCATTGGGATACACGGCGACATTTTGATATTTTTTTAAAGAAATTTAATGATCTTCGTTGATTGTTTATGTGGCGCCGACTCAAAATTAGTTACTCACATTAGTTTAGGAGCTCACTTATTGTTGAGACTAAACAGGTTTATTTTATTTTTTGCTTTTCAGTTTCTTTTTTTGCTTTTCAGTTTCTTTTTTTGTCGATTTCATTTTTTGTTGAAAAGTTTTTTTTGTGGCTAAAATCCACTAATAACTACCTACTCAATCGACTCCAGGTATCCATTATGTTGTAGTGACATCATAACTACATATGTGTGCCAAGTTTCAACAGAATCGGTTCACAGATGAAAAATCAATCATCCCCTATTTTTCTACCCTTAGGGCTGGAATATTCCTTTTTCAATTAAAATAAGACCAACTCTGAAGTATACTCTATCCAATAAAAAAAGTATCATCCAAATCGGATAACCCAGTACAAAGTTATGAGTGGTAGAATCGGTTAACGGGTAAAAATTCAGTGGGTGAACGATAAACATCCGCTACTTTTCTACCCTTAAGGGTGATTGTTTTTCAAATTCAAATGGTACCAATTTCGATCTATACTTCGAATGAAGAAAGAATCTAACTACTCTGTGAAAAGTTATGCGTGGTCATACATAAAAAATAAAATATACGCGTCGACTAGAGAACCTCCTTCCTTTTTTCGTCGGATAATGATTCGTTATAATAATATAATACAGCCAATATGAGATCATAGAAGCCATCAAATGTTTACCAAAAGCTTTAATGGGATTTGATGGGCTACAATAATATCTAGCTATTCTTTCAATAACTTGACATGTTATTTTTAATTTAGCATTAAATTACAGAATATTCCCAGAACAATTCAAAACCGGCCGAATCATAGCAAACCATAAATCAGGTGATAATAAACCATGGTGAAATGCGCAGAGGCACTATTTTGTTAGTACTCGAGCTAAGCCCCCGGCCGTACACAGAGGCAGAAGAAATGACTTAGAACACGTGACTGAAGAAATCCGAAGGTTTTCTTTTTGATTTAGAAACTTGACACTATTCTACGTATTTTCCCAACAGTACAGGATCTCTTGGGATCACAACTATTTTGATAATGTACGATTGCTGTGGTTAGAAATCGATAAAAATTGCAGTGGGTTTTTGTTTCTACCTTAGAAATATGTAACTATCGAAAAATAAGGTGCTAGATGATCAAATATATTCGAACACGATTTGCACTTCCGTAAAAATTTGCATGCACTTTCAATACTCTGTTTTTGAGAGGTCTGTAGCAGGCGCGGCATACTTTCGACAGCTGGTGCAGTCTATACACGTGAACCAGCTCTCTGTCCCTTCCTGAAACTATCCAATATCCTAGATTCTGTAGTATCAACTTATACTTTTCTCCTGCCTTTTGGTATTTCGGACCAGTGTGCTTTCCATAGATTTCGATGGTGCTCCCAACCCGGGTGGTCGACAATTCCCGATTTCAACATCTTCCCACGTTGAGTCTATTTTTTGTGTTTTGTAAATTTTACGGATAATCAACCTGAAAACGATTGCAGATACAAGCGATAAAAAAATCATGAAAAAATCTTCACCCCCTGGAGAATACACTAGTACGTGAAAATATGTGGAATGGAATCGGCTCACTTGATTTCTCAGATTGTGACAAGTTTACATGTGCGCAGATGTCAGAAAATCTCGTCAATGGCGTTAAAAGTATAACAATATAATGCCCTCTGATACTTGACACACACAATGCTGCGAAGTACTAATTTCGAATGAGTAAACCCCAATGTATAAACTGTTCGTTTGTTGCGGGCGATTCGTTTGTATATTCAAAACATAATTTAGAATTTCTGAGAATGCCATTTCATGTCATGTGGCAATATTTCGATGATCCTATGACGTCATCGGAAATTCCCGACGGCCTGGTTGACGAATCTGGGGTCAACGGTCGTAAACAACTCTCGCTTGGACAAACAACGCAGGGGCGTGCTCCACTCAATTCCATAGCAATATTTTGTACAAATATATTCCGGGATCTTTTTAACTGATTATAGAAATTTTTGATTGTTATAGGACCCAGTTCAATCGGCAAATTCTGTACCTTCGTTATTTTGCACTTATATAACAATTTTTTTGCAAAAATCACATATTTTGAAGAGTTCTACATTTAAGAAAAAAAAACTCGGGAGCACACTACCCCAACCGGATATTTTGTTTGAACCTTCGTTGTTTCAGAGGTAGGGTTTTTTTTAACATCTAACCGCCATCTTAACGTCCCCTCCGAAGGAGGGGTATATCTACCGTCATATCCCCCATTGATATGCGATTATGCTACCGCTACAGTTGTTGGGGCATTTTAAGCGCACTTTCCCTTGCCAGCTGGTTACCCATCCAAGTACTAGCCGCGCCCGATGTTGCCCCCGGCTTCAGATATCGATAAGACTCTTGTCAACCTGACCAGACACCGTTGCCCCTTATTTGATTTTTTTTTCTTTCAAATAAAGTTCACGTGTTTCAGGTTTTTTAAAAAATTCAACCCTGAAGGGGTTAAAATGGGGTTGAAATTTTGTATAGAGTACCGTTAGTTTGGAAGTTAGGGCCATAAAAATTTGTATTTGGGGTTTCTTTATACAAATGAATGGTTTTGGGAAAAAACCCTCTAAAGGGGTGGAATGGGGTTAGGGGATTGGAAGTTTGTATAGGGTTCTCCATTTGTATGGGTGCACTATTGTTTTAATAACAAGTAAGTTACGTAATCGGGAAGCGTTGGTCAAATGCACCGAAAGGGAAAAAAAGAAAGAGGCAAATATATAATTGATTTAAAATATTTTATTGATGTATATATATATATATTGTATATATATATATATATATATATATATATATATATATTTATATATGAAATAACTAATGTATTTATTAATTCAATTTAGAATATTACTCCGTCCCCCTCCGAAAATTCTGGATACCAATAGACGACATAAGCAAGCGCCGAGACGGCGAGCTACGCCGTTTCAGTCTTTCGATGTTTTTCGAGGGTCGATGTTGTATATTGATGGTGCCTGATAATCGGGAAGATTTTGTAACACGCTACATAATGGTGAAGTCGAAAGTTAAAATCGATATAATAATACTACTTTTTATATCTTGCCATTTGACAAAATTTCCTAGCGATTTACAATATTTACATTATACCTCGTTGGCGGGTGATTACTTGAATATCGCTTCAAATAGGTGATTGATTTATTGACATCTTCCTTGTTATATATATATATATATATATATATATATATATATATATATATATATATACAGGGTGTAACTGAATAAGTGTAAAAAAATTTAAGGAGGATTCCTCATCGAAAAAAATAGGATCTTTCATATAAAGAAAAACCCTTGAGCATCCCTTTTTTAAAATACAGCCCCTTTTTTGAATAAATTTTATAACAATTTTTTTTTAAAAGCCCGAAAAAGTTACAATATTGAAATTAACCCGACGTTTTGCTACCAAAAAAAACACTTAGCCAGTAATTTATTTGGTTTACCCCATGGTTGTAAGGGTAAAACGCAAAACCCAAAAAAATTTTTTTCCCAAAGTAACTTTTTTTGTCTTATTATTTTTTACCATTTAAAAAATTTTTCGATAGCCTGTTTCCCCTTCTAAACAAAAATGTCTCTTTTGGTTTTTTTTCCCAAAATAAACCCAGTAAGGCAAAACTTATTTTAAGAACAACTACAGAGATACATCGTCATAAATGCGAACTGGATTTATTGTTATTTGTAGTTAGTACCCATAAACGGGTTAAAGGTAATAAAAAAAAACTAAGTTATTAATAACAAACACACAAATAATGAGAAATCATAGTGAATGTCAATATGTCTACCTTAAACATTACGCATGCTCCACGTCGGCGCATTACCACGTATTCGCCCCAAAATTCCTGGAGTCTCTGATTACCCCTGCACGCACCCAATGCGTTCTAAGTCCTCTACATCGCGAACAGGGTACATATCCCAAAAGCTGTGGGCCCCAAATAAAAAATCAGAGGATTGGGGATCGAGCGGGCCATTTATGTGGTCCTCCCCCCGACCCTATCCACTGATTTGCATATGTTTAAATAAATGCTGACGTGCTACTTTGACCAAATGGGCGGAGCCCCATCTCATAAAAAAATATCCCTTCTGACGCCCAAAGGAATCCTCCAGCAGTACTGATGCACTTTAAAATTGAACGTATCCTCACCATTTAATCGGGAGGTGAAAATGAGGCCCAAATCATCCCCAATAATCCGAGCCAAACTAAGGAAAACTGTTCTTGATGGCTAGTTTCGACAATAGCGTGAGGGTTTTTATCAACCCGGGGTAATTATGAAAATTAATCTTGTCCCGAGAAAAAATACATTCGTCTTTTGAATTTTATCGTCTTCAGAAAGTCACATTCTTAATCATTTCCAGCATCCAATT
>JAFIRS010007902.1:0-20965 GCA_018342105.1 Gonioctena quinquepunctata | reverse complement strand
TTCGTAACTTAAAAAGATGCATTCAGATTGCTTTTTAGGTATTTTGCTCTCGCCAATCACTATTTCGAAAATATCAAAATAACGTAACAATAAATCAATTTGTCTCCGCCACTTCGTCCAATTTGAATCTCCTTCCAGTTCTTCTATCTGTAATTTGAAATCCATTTTGAAGAGATAAATTAACTGTATCAGCTATACAATTATCTAACAAGCTCTCTACTCCGTTCAGTTCCCAGTACACAACAATTCCTGGGCCCATAACTTGTTGAATGGTTCTAACAACTTTCGGGTACTGCAAAACATAGTGGTGAATAACAATGGGACTTCATTCAGTGGAAAAAATACAGGAAGATTTAAAAAATGGGGGCGTGTAACTTCTTTGATATATTGGCAGATATTGCAATTAAACCAAAAATGAATAATTCATGTTAGAATTCAATAGTATATATTGATATATAGTTCACAGTGACCAACAGAAAGTCATATACGTATTTACATCAAGCACTACAAATAAACTGATTCAATTATTATTAAAATTCAGAAATTGAATTTGAAGGTTATGATAACTAAAATGAGAAACATAAATTCTGCTTTGCAAATTTTCTAAAGAACACCGCACTTTTTTATGTAAAGTGGCGACCGGCCAAACTTTCTGAAACTTCAGTATGTTGTTGTACTCTACCTAGTAACCAAAAGTGTCAATGGGCCCAGCTTAATCCTATGACTAGCCTTCTAGATACGGGGTGTTAGAGCTGAATTTTTTTTTAACTCACGAGCTAGGTTGAATTTTTCTTGCATTCACACGTTCACTACATGTTTTGGGTGTTCATTAGTTAATACGTACAATTGAAAATATTTATATTTTCATGGTGATTCACAAATGTATGACGGTAGTTTTTTGCAAAGTCTCACTTTTTCCATTGTGACGTCAGGGAAGAATATTTTCAAAACGTACCCCTCAATTAATATTTTGAATATTGCACAGTAGACAGGGTGTTTCATAGAGAGAACCACAACATTATTTTTATTTTTTATTCTTGTTTTTTTATCGTCTTATTTTAATATTTTTTACTGAATTTTCGGATTAGCAATTCATTTATAACATTCTTTCAATTATTTGAACTTGTCAGTTTCTGAGAGTGTGGCTCTGAACTTAAGATTATTGATAATATTATTTTTTGTTAATCAGAGGCGAAAAAACTTATATCACTATTCCATTGAACGCATTTATTGAACTCTTTTAGTTTGTGACAAATAGCAGTTATTTCATTTCCAAAGTTGCCTTCTATTAATATATATCTTTGGATAATCCCCCATTTGCTCTGTTATTGTCATGTCGAACATACAGCAAAAAAATATTTATTCAAGTCAATATGGATTTCTCATTATTGTAATCAAAATAGACGTTGATGATATCGTTGAATGCTTCCAAAAAAAAAACATAGAGTCCAATTTGGAAATGAAAAAAAATAATAGTTTTTTCATATATTCTGCTGATAAAATCGAATAACAGAATCATTAATGATTGGTGTCAGAAACCAATATACTTCATCTACTCTCCGCACTAGATGACACATAAAATGAATATCATCAATAGTCTTGAGCACCTAGCCACACTCTCGGCACAAACCCAAATTAAAAAAAACAATAAATTCAGAAGAACATAAGAAAGAACAGCACGTTAAATTCGTCAAGCTACCCATTGTAGGAGGTTTGACACCATAGCTCTTCAAAAGTCTGGAAAAAGAAAACAAGAATCAGTAAGAAATTTTAAAGCACAGTTAGAAATCATTTTCACGAAGTCGATCGATAATGCATAATTGTGGTATAGGCAACCAAACCTACACCGAAATCGACCATTATTACTCTGTAAATGGTCGATTTGTTCCATTAATGTATAATTGTGGTATAAGCAACTAAACATACAGGAATTCGAATATTATTCAAATGTCAAATCATATTACTTTCGCGCTCTCAAATTTATGTATTTCAAAATCCAAATATTGTAAGTTTCCTCTTAGTTGAAGGAAATGGATATCGAAAATTTCACGTTGACCCCAGGAACGAGGTCGACGAAAAATTTTTGTAATCAACTCGTATATCAAAATGGCGAATAATGATCTCGACCATTAACGCGCTCGCTTCGCTCTCGCGTTAAAATATCTCGATCATTAAGCGTCACCATTAATACACTAGTTGATCAAATAACTATTTCACACACCATTCAAAACTAATACACCGAAAGACCAAAAATGTAATATTACTTAAAAAATTACTATGTATAGATTGTACCGAAGTATACATGAGACAGATAGGCAGGTACTCAAAAACTAGTATGACTGAATACAAAAGATACTGTAATAGTAATTCATGTTACATGTCCTAGGAAATGGCTCATTAAAGTACAAGTCTAGATGTTTAGGAGGCGACGAAGGAGACGAGTGTGAAAATTCCAGACGAATACTTTAATGACGTTTCACGGTCGTGTATCGTACAACGTTTTATTTCATACTTTATCATTTTTTGTTTTCCATATTCTGTGTTTTATCTTCCCCTGAAAATAAAATAAAAGTTTATTATCTGTTCTAAGAAGGGCACATTACAATATTTATCCCTATACGCTATTGCGTTTTTGGTATTAAAAATGAACTAAAAAATTTAGAATTTTTAAGTAACCTACCGTTTGAAAATTATTCGCAATCGTTAAATCAACCCGAAAACTTCAAGAGAGATTTAAAATTATGCTTATTTTACAAAAACCAGGATTTGAGAAAGAGAACAGAGGTGATTTCCGAAACGTGTCATCAAAAACGGTTCATCAAAGTTTATGTTGTATTTAGAATTTCTAATATTAATTTTGTTGTGAAATATTTCAGGTAAATAATCATGTATCGGTACATTACAAAAAAAAAAAAATGTTTTTTCATTTTAAAATACCAAAAACACAGTAACGTATCGGGGAAAATTTAATATTGTCCTTCTTAGAATAGATAATTAACATTTTTTCACTTCCAGGGGGAGAGAAAACCCCAAATATGTAAACAATATTCGGATACCCCCCAAAAAACATTCAGATGTATCATTTTCATTTAATAAAAAAAATTGTATTTTTTTGTGTACATTCGCAGTGGTCGTGTTCAAACAGCTGTCATTATTGTCAGGATGGTCCCACAAACGTGGCATTGTAAGTTGTTGATCTAGTCATCTTTAAATCGGTTGCTAACAGTAACAGCATATTTTTATCTTCTATGTTGATTTTCTTGTCAAATTTAGCGTCAGGTTAAAAAAGTATCGATAAAACGGATCGTCGATATTGCAAAAAAGCTCCGATGCGACTGAGAAACTCATCCCTGCCAAGTCTTCAGGAAGATACCAAAAAGAATACGATAGTTTCTGTAAATGTCAATTTCAATCCAATTTATTAACTATATTTGATAACAAGTACATATATTTTGATTGCTGCTATATAGAGGCATCTGGTTCAGGAGCAGAAATTGCCTAGGCAAAGATGCCTGTATTGCATTTCGGCACCCTTCCAGTTGCTTTCAAATTTGTATTCTGTGGAAAATAGATGCGAGTGTATAATCGAACAGAAGTCTGTTGCAAATAATAAGGAGTCATTCCAAAAACTGTCAACGTAGATAAAACAGTAAATGAGAATATTATGTTGACCTACTTGTGGTCAATGTAATTATTTTCAATTAAAAAATACTGTAATCATTATTGATAAAAAAATACATTTTTCTAATTTAATAGTAATTTTTAGTAAAAAAATACCCAGTAGTTCTACATCAAGTAGTAAAGGTATTTTTTTGTATTGATATTTATAAAAAAAAATCTTTTTTTCATGTTAAATTGTTTGCAAGAAGAACAGTTTTTTCAACTTCTCTACCAATTCTTGATTTTTGAAGTCAGGATGAGCATGGTGAAGTAAAAACGGGGTCCCTATGCAGTGACAACAGTTTGGATCATATAACAAAATTTTCATAGATATTTTTGTATTGTTTCAGATAGTGGCACTGGTAGGCATCTGTGGAGGGCGTAGAACTTCTACAATCTAAATGATGTGGATATAGAGGACACGGCATCCCAGTTAGTTGTCAGTATCAATCAGATCAAAAATTACGTTAAAAGGGTGTTTACTGTATTGTTGAAAATATAAACAGGATGTTCATAAAATCAGATGTGGAATCATCTGCGACTGAAAGATGAACTTCAGTCACTATCTTCCATTGTCAAGATAACCTCTTGTGGGGTATTCATGTTGAAAAGGGAAACATTCTCAATTGAATATTGATAGAAAGATTTTCCTGAATATTGATAGAAAGATTTTCCTGTGAATTGAAAAATCCACGATTGAAATGAAGTTATTTTTTGTGAATGTCTAACAGAAAACAACTACTTCCCCGGCTAAAGCCACGCTGGACATTGAACTACATCTGAAGTAGTTGTTTTCTGTTAGACATTCACAAAAAATAACTTCATTTCAATCGTGGATTTTTCAATTCACAGAAAAATATTTCTATCAATATTCAATTGAGAATGTTTTCCTTCTCAACGTGTTTACTGTAATTGAAGGAAATTTCCTACAAACTTTCCGTCAGTATCGTAGCCTACGACCTGAAAACCTCCCTGAAAAGGAATTTGTTTATTGGTTATAAATAAAAACATAATTTTTTTTCTCAAATACAAGGTTATATTTATACAAATGCACTAAAAAGGAAAAAATGATTCATTTCATTGTTTGATCTAGGTTATTCTGTGAGTAACAGATTCCCAAATCTTGCCGCGAAAGATTACCTATTTTGTATCCGCGGCAAGCCTTTGAATACTTTACCCACATATTAACCTAGATCAAACAATGAAATAAATTATTTTTTGCTTCTTGGTGCATTTGTATAAATAAAACCATGTATTTAATTTTTTTTTATAATTTTCATTTTCAACTTTTTAGTTCTGTTTTTTAACAACTAATGAAAGCTTGTTATTTTTTCGTTCATTTGTTTCATATTTTTTAGTATTCATAATGTCAAATAACTAGTTTGGTAATTTCTATCTGATAATCTCCGACCCCGAAAACCCCTAGATACCAATTTTGAATAGAATTGGACCATATTCACAAAAATTATCCGCTATATGGGAGCCGCCATTTTGATTTTTTTTTACTAACAAAAATTTCATAATGCATTCTCACCGGAAGTTTGTATACCTGCCAAATTTCAAATCAATCGGACGATTAGAAGTGGGTCAAATTTAACTTGCAAGATTTGATTACAGACAGACATATACCGGGACAGGTGAAACTAAAAATAAAAGCTATAAGCTTTTAAAAAAATCTTCGACCCCAAAACCCCCCACATACCAATTTTTAATAGATTCGGACTATAATCACAAAACTTGTCCGCCATTTTGGAGCCGCCATATTTAATTTTTGAAATTTGACAAAAAACCATAATCTCCGACCCTGAAAACACCTAGATACCAATTTTGAATAGATTCGGACCATAATCACAAAACTCGTCCGCCAATTTTGAGCCGCCATATTGAATTTTCGAATTGCTTTTTTTTCCTATCAAAAATTTCATAATGCATTGTCACCGGAATTATGTAAACCTGCCAAATTTCAAATCAAGCGGACGATTAGAAGTGGGTCAAATTTAACTTGCAAGATTTGATTACAGACAGACAGATACCAGGACAGGTGGAACTAAAAATAATAGCTTTTAAAAAAATATTCTACCTCAAAACCCCCCACATACCAATTTTAATGTTCGGACTATAATCACAAAACTTGTCCGCCATTTTGGAGCCGCCATATTGAATTTTTCAATTTTGACAAAAAGCCGTAATCTCCGACCCTGAAAACCCCTAGATACCAATTTTGAATAGATTCAGACTATAATCACAAAACTCGTCCGCCAATTTTGAGCCGCCATATTGAATTTTCGAATTTTGACAAGAACATCATAATCCTAGACCCCAAAAACCCATAGATGCCAATTTTGAATAGAATCGGACCATAATCACAACAATTGTCCGCCATATTGGAGCCGCCATTTTTTTTTCAACAAAAAATTTCATAATGTAATGGTGCCTGGAAAAGCACCCCTGTTGCAGAAAGTTATGTAGAAGATTCTTTGGAACGCCAAACAAAGGTGGTTTGAATGATCCAAGGTGGGGAAACGTTTGTGCAGGTCAAAGCCAATCTTGATCATCTTTGGTAACCAAAGATAAATCTGAGAATGTATCTGCTCCTTTAAACATTTCCTAATTCAAATTGCAGTATTACTCTTAAATAATTGAAAATATATACAATCTACAGAAAAAAATTAAAAATCTTGCAGAATACCCCAGTCATCCCTCCATACTTTTGTCTCCGATAGGCTGGTCTTGAAGTGTAGATGTTCTAGATAGGTGTTCTTATTTTCGAATCAGTCAGCATCTTTGTGTGCATGGTGTTTCCATTTCATAAATATGTGAATGGATGTGTTTGTCATATCGATTTCACTGAGGAAAGCCACCCTAAACGAAAGCATTGTTTTTCAGTTTTTTTGGGGGTATTCTCTTTTCTTCCATAATTTATCTTCATGTCAATCCATTTTTATTACAAGCTTGTAATCCATTTTTGGAGCACTTGCCGACATCCGATTGAACTGAAATTTGGCAGGTGTTCATAATTCCGGTGAAAATGCATTATGGAATTTTTGTTAGATAAAAAAACAAAATTGCCCCAAGATGGCTGACTAGTTTTGTAATTATGGTACGATTCGATTCCAAATTGGTATGTGGGGATTTTCGGGGACGGAGATTGTGAATTTTTTGTCAAAATTGAAAAATTCAAGATGGCGCACATGTTTTGTGATTATGGTCCGATTCTGTTCAAAATTTGTATTTGGGGGTTTTCGGAGTCGGAGATTATGAATTTTTGGTCTATTATTGAGGGATCACTCCTTCAACTGAAGACCAATAAACGCTAAGGAACACTCAAATACAGGGTTTCTATAGTTGATTAATCCTTCTTTTATATAGTCGCTCGTCAAAGTAACTACTTTGATGTATAGGGAGCATCAATTATTTTGGGAATAACTGAACCGAGATTATCTCCCGAGAGCGGCTTCGAGAAAATATCTCTTACTCTCTACACTTGGTAGTGTAAGGCTTTTATCTGGGAAGCACGTATCGATTCTCAGAAAAATTGTGAAATAAAGCACTTGGAAAAGCCTTAGAAGTTTTGTAATTATGGCCCGATTCGATTTAAAATTGGTATGTCGGGGTTTTTGGGGTCGGAGATTATAAATTTGGTCGGGGGTTATTGATTTTCAGTTAAAATTCATAAATTGAAGATGGCAACTCCAAGATGAGTTAATCTTTAGATGGTCTCCTTATTGAAGGACTAGATAGCTCAGAACTTACAGGAAAAAAAGGCCTCATAATAATGATGATTTAACAAAAATGCATAAATTAAGGTGTACTTGAATACTAAAAAGCACAAAATAAAATAATTATGAAAAAACCTTTTTAAAGACAAGCTTTCATTCAAATGCACCAAGAAGTGAAAAATAATTGCTTTGGATGTGTGACGTAGGTTATTACATGAGTTACAAATCCAAAAGCTTGTCGCTTTTGTATTCGAACTGAAAACTTTGAATCTTTCGAATCTATAACTCACGGAGTAACCTAGGTCACACATTCAAATTAATTATTTTTTACTTTTCAGTGCATTTCAATAAAAGCTTGTCTTTTAAAAGGTTTTTTATCAATAATTTTATTCATTTTTGTTTCATCTAGCCTTCATGAAATAAGTTTTGAAGATTTATAGTTCAGGTTCGACCGTATTTTCGCTAATTCAATACTTGAAATGAAATCAACGGTCGCTATTCTACTCAGTTATAATTGTTATCATCATTATAATTGTTTCTATTGATGTTTCTAATTTTTTATGTAATCTACAGGAATGAGTCGAATTTGTCATCACAGTCTCAGAATATTTGTGTTTTGTATCACTGAATCAAGATCTACAGATTGGTATGAAGGTTCATTCAGCCCATCGAAAATAGTATGGTAGTGTGTAATGCCAATATAGTTCCAGGCCCAGCATTTGCATTTTGCCGGGACAATAGTTTTTATTCGATGATTTTCCCATTTTCAGAAAAAAGTATCATTCAATTTAGAATGTTCACTTTTCAACATGAAATGCAAAACTTTGACACCACCTATAGATAAAACCGTTTGTCTCAGAAAGTTAGGTGAGCACAAAAAACACCCCATTCAACGAGTTAAATTGATTTAGTTCCCAATAGATTGAACATAAGGGCAACGAAAGTTTCTAGAAGTTGTGCTGGCGGATTTTTTGTATAGAAGTTCATGAACTATACGATATCTTGAACAATGTGTGCGGATGCTTTCCAAGTTGTTTTTCTTCTAGTACCTCTTATCGGGGATCGGGGAATGTTTTTCAATATGGATGGGTGAAATTACTCAATGATATTTAGAATTGAAAACATAAGATTTATTCGAAAATTACTTCTATACATAAATACTCATTATCATACAAATACTTGTTCATCTCAGTAGCACTATCAAACTATCTGCCCATTATTATGAGGAAACCAATCAAAAAAAGTGAAAAAACAAATGATTGCTCCATGATGTTTCCTGCATTACATAGGTCTGAATCGCATGTGGAACAGCTTTGGACTTTTCCAAAGGTGGCACTAACGGTTTTGTTGATGAATGTGCAAGCGCTCTGGTTTTCTAAGGTTTTCGCTACGCATCTCCGTACTGTCATATTTTTGTTGGCAACTGAAAAATGATTGCAATACCTTGATCAATTCATTCCTTCAACATATAATTGAAAAAAAAACAGATTTTTGGGAATAATTCCTCCAATATGATGAAAATTTTACACCATAAAAAATCAAAGAAACGAATAGGGATTTGGTCGTGTGATAAGGAATGAATCATAAACATATTTTAGTAATAAATTCAACACATACATATGCTACCCCTATTGATGCAATTTTATATCTTATTGGCCATAGTCTGTGCATGAGAATTTTAAATAATCACAGATTCATGCTTATAATTCTGTAGAGTGAGTTCACATTCATTGATTTTATCCTCAAATTACACTTCCATCAAACAGTTGCAATGTAAACAGTGAACATGTATAAAATATGCAGCTTAGATTTTGTTCCATTAGTGACATTATCCAAAACAAAATATAATGAACCTTACATCAATGATACATTTTTGGAAATGATGATTATCATTTATTAAATTTGATTTGAATTCCTTGAAATAAACAATAATAGTTGATATAATGTTTCTATCTGAGACGCAACTCCGACAGGAGCATAACCTAAATTTCAGGGGATTCACCACAATTAGGGCGGACAGACCTGGGGGTAGAAGGGCCGCGGGAGGGGTGGCAATGATCATAAAAAATTCGATTCCTTTCACGAAATTAAATCCGAGGGATACAACCATTGAGCACGTGGGAATAAAGTTGGTAGATGGCACTTGCCTATATAGCATATATAACAAGCCCGATAATTATTTCACAACGCGTGATTCAGACAATTTGTTCGATACTGACAATAATGTATTGCTAGCGGGTGATTTCAATGCCAGACACAGAGAGTGGATTGGCGGACCAACGCAAACTAATGTTAACGGAACCACGCTGCTAAATTACTCGGCAAATAATAATATAAAAATGGAATATATCAACAGTCCAAGTCACTATCCATTTAACGGACAGTCGCCGACAGTAATCGACCTGGTTGTACAAAAAATATAACGGGTATCACGGAACTCACAGCCCTAGATGAATTCATTTCCGATCATCCACCAATAATGTTCAACCTAAAAATTAAATATAAACAAAAACTAGAAAGAAACTTTTATGACTACGCCAATAACTACTGGCGTGAATTCCGCAGAATTCTGAATGGAAAATCGCAAATAAACTCAAATATAGGCAAACAGAAAATCGAACAAGAAATGATAACGTTCATCAAAAATTTACAATTTGCGAGGGACAAAACAACCAGGAATATTATTGCGAGAGGAGACTGAGATATGATTCCACAATACATACAAGATCTGATCAAGTTAATAAATTCAGAACGGAAAAAATGGCAATCCACACGTAATCAAAACATAAAGAGAATTTCTAAAGATCCACACGTAATCAAAACATAAAGAAAATTTCTTAAGACTTGGGGTGGAAATAACAAACTTAATTTCAGAATATACCAACGAAAAGTGGAATCATAGACTTGTCAACCTCGACGTGCGGGACCAGTCTTTATGGAAAATGTCTTTTATCAGATAGTATATACCTCATAGTTGATCATATTTGGATTTCGAATGGAATTATCCACCCTTACGGGTAGAAAAGTAGGGGATAATTTTTCACTTGTGAACATTGGCACACATATGTAGTTGACAATGACAGATCACTAGTGTCATTATCACAATAAATATATTCTACGAGAGGATGGAATGATAAACAAAGTAATGAAATAAACTAACCAGAACAACAAAAATGATTTATATTACAACAAATAGTAAAAGTAGACAATCATTGATTTGTTGAAAATATAAACAGGATGTTCATAAAATCAGATGTGGAATCATCTGCGACTGAAAGATAAACTTTAGTCACTATCTTCCATCGTCAAGATAACCTCTTGTGGGGTATTCATGTTGAAAACAGAAACATTCTCAATTGAATATTGATAGAAAGATTTTTCTGTGAATTGAAAAGCCCACGATTAAAATGAAGTTATTTTTTGTGAATGGCTAACAGAAAACAACTACTTCCCCGGCTGTAGCCACACTGGACATTGAACTACATCTGATAGATATTCTGAAAAGGCCCTAACTCAAAAGAAAAAATCTGAAATTGAAAATTTGCATTTTCATTCAGATAGTTATTTAATTTTCTATTCCAGTCTTTATTAAGAACATATAAAGATGAATGAGGCAAAGAAGAATGTTTTCCAAAGGAGAGTACTCACCAGAAATTAGCCGGGGAAGTAGTTGTTTTCTGTTAGACATTCACAAAAAATTACTTCATTTTAATCGTGGGTTTTTCAATTCACAGAAAAATCTTTCTATCAATATTCAATTGAGAATGTTTCCCTTTTTAGACAATCATATTATTTAACTGGTAATAGTTGAAGTAAGGTGGGTGAGTAAATATTTTGGAAGTAATAAAAAAAGAAGCAGTTAGTAATTAGTAGATTTCAGCCACAAAAAATTGAAAAATAAAAACTTTTAACAAAAAATTAAACCGATGAAATACGGAACTGAAAAGTAAAAAATGAAATAAAACTTCTTAGTCTCAATAACTAAGCTCCTAAACTAATGTAAGTAACTGATTTTGAGTCGGCGCCAAATAAACAATCAACGAAGATCATTGAATTACTTCAAAAAAATTATCAGAATGTCACCGCCCACCTCGATGCCATCATTTTACGCCTTACATAATGCATTTGCTTGTTTGTTTGGCGCTGACTCAAAATTAGTTACTTACATTAGTTTAGGAGCTTAGCTATCGAGACTAAGAAGGTTTCATTCATTTTTTACTTTTCAGTTCCGTATTTCGTCGGTTTAATTTTTTGTTAAAAAGTTTTTTTGATAATTGAATATTAATCAATTACTCAAAATAAGATTCATTCGGTATAAAATTCCTTGCAAAAGTGCAACGCTACCTCCCGTACTATAAGTAAGTATTTTTTTCATGTCTCCTTGTATTGTAATTTTCTAACTTTGACATTCGTGTAGACTCTTTGTATTCGTACTGATGATGGAAGTATAAACGCATACACTTTGGAAATAAAGTAAACTACATAAATATTGTTTTCGTGGAAATTGACTTGGAGTTTCCCCTCACTGTAAAATAAAATTGTAAAATTGTTTTTAACCGCTTTTTTAAGGTGTTCCACCAATCTTCAGAAGTTGATGAAAACTTGTGAGAGTTAAGATCACGGGGTCCTTACCTTTTATAGTGGGATCCGAAACTACTCTTGGGACCTTGAAAAATGTTTCGCTGGCTGCGAGAATCGAGCTCGCGCCGGGTGGAAACAGTGGCTACAATACTGACGATCATACCACTGAGCCACTAGCCCATGTTTCTCCGATGAATGCAACTTTTTCTCAATCGGACTGTAAAGCGTCGCAATTGCCGGTATTTGTTTGATTCATATCCAAAAATTATCCACGAGGTACATACACAACATCCGCAAAAATTAAATGTTTGTGTTGCCATTTGGGTCCATTTTTATTACCTGGTGATTCGCGAAATTCATTTGCAATTATTGGAAGAAGCTATTAACCATGCTTCAATATTAATATTGAAAATGATCAACAGTATGATGAAGAAGATCATTCGATGTGTCAACAGTACGATGCTCCTCCACATTATGCTTTGACTGTTCAGTATTTAGACCAACATTTTGCACGGTATTCGATAGGGAGAAGAGGCAGCATTGAATGGCCTACACGGTCACCAGATTTGTCCCCCTTCGATGTCTTTTCATGAAGATACTTAAAAAGTTGAATCTACAGAACACAACCAGCGTCTTCAGAAGATCTTTGTCAAAGAATTGTTGACGAGTGTCGTCTAATCATTCCGGAAATGTGCGAGAACGTTTCGAACAAAATCTTTATCATTGTATGGAAGAAAATCAGTTTGAAAATTCAAACAACTGAGTAGTGAGTGAGTAAGTAAACATAATTTAAGCGTTTTAAAACGACACCTTAATCGACCCCCGAAGCCATTAAAATATTTTCGGGTGAATCGTACCCTTTCTTGGAGGTTAAAATGACGGAAGCGAGACTTTGTATACAATTTTTTCATAGTTTCTGATAATGGCCGTTTCGATTCCGTCTGAATCCCCCGTATAAAATCCCAGAACTGGTATTTTCGTTATTTGTTCCATCAAGAGCTTTCCATATTGATTATGGAACATCCGATCTACTATATGTGATTATTGATGGATTCCGATAAGTCCCTTGGTGATATGACTCAATTAACCAAAGATGGATTTTGATGAGAGTTTCAAATTGAAAATTGTATAATTGGAAGGCTTTCGATCCACTACCCATTATCCGATTTCATCTACTGTGATTTCTCCATTCGAAAGAATACCAATCCCAGTTAGATACAGTTTTCTGAAATGTAACTAACTTGATAGCATTTCTTTATTAGGTAAGAAAATATAGGTACGGTTGATTGAGAAGTACTCCTCTATTATTTTATGCATCCACCAACCTTGTAATCTTATATTATTCCATTGTTTTGTGAGAATTAAAGATATGCCGTTTGAAAATACCTTATGGCATAGGCATATTATATACCAATACTTACAATCATTTGTATATAGGTATTTCGCGCATACGTATTCAGTGTTGGTGGAACGATATCCATTGAAAGTTTGAAATATTCTGTCCTCGTCGGTCCAATCAGCATCATTTCCTATGGTTGATCTATAGGTACTACTCATTGAACAGTTCATCACAGAAGCGTTCGTGATATTGAAGGGATCATTACATGCTATCCCATTGCACATGTAACAAGTGGCAGTGTTAGCTGAAACTGAAAAAAAAAAAAGATTTTTCAATTCGGAATCATGGCGGGACATTTTTTCATGATTTTCACGTAGTTTTCTCCGACAAGATCTCTTGGTGTTCGTAACAGAAATTTTTTTCAAGTAAAATTTTGATTTTACAAGACTAACAAACGAAAACAATAATTGAAGGTGAGATGTATCTGGAGAACAAAATTAATAAACATAACCTATGACCAATAATTTCCGAAGAAAAAATACAAATATATAAACAACTCGATCCCTCCAATCATGTCGAGATAATGGACGAATATGTGGGAAATCAAATTTGAAATCTAATTTTAATTCATTGTTTTCCCACACTGAATCCACATATGATATTCTGTATAACTTCTCATCACAATGTTTGTTACACAATTTTCTGGCATACTAGAAATACACTGTATGGTCGTAACAATCGAGAGACTGGTGATAAGTAGATTCTCCATGGCAGCCTATTTTTATGTATAATGTCGACAAAAACTACCCAACTCAGTTTTTTCTGAGTAGTTAGGTTGAAAAATAGTTAATATTGGGGATTGCAACACTGAAAAATAAAACTCTTTACAGTTAATCCGAATATAAAATTTGTGTTTCAGATTTGATACAAGTTTGATGAGGTTCAATGAACTTATACGATACACTTGATTGTTTTGGACAGAAATACACCCATTTTCATACATTTTCTTTGTTCTGGATGTGGATGTTTTAAGCATATGATAAGTGCTACATACGGAAAATATCTCCCCTTTATTCCTGATCCACTCATTACAGTGAAGTAATACACGCAGTGATAACTATCCACCAAGAATAGACGATAAACAATTTGCAGTGCCCATTTTAGTACATTGAATTTCTTTGTTCTGGAAAAAGTTCATCAAGTTGTGGACAGGGTTAATTACTCTATACACACATGGGTGTACACCAGAGAAGAGATCTGCTGAAAGAAGTGCTGGATAGCTAGGAAAAGATTGTGAAAGAACAAGTTAATATTAACCAATATTGTTTGAATTTAAATAAAATTCTGACAAACAAGAATGAATTTTAAAAACCCTACGCCTTAATTTCTGTTTTAGAAATACATTCTAACGCTTTAAAAGTAAGCAGTGCACAATTGAATTATATAATAGATTATGGTGAACTCGCCAGTGATTGAGTGTAGAGAATTCACCCCTCTGCTAGCTGACAGCAAGAAGATGCCAGATTTTTTTTATTTTTCAGGTTGCAAACTCTATAATTATTGCAAATTACTGTTATCTGGCAATGCTGGAGCTTCAGAATTTTTATGATCATTGAGTCAATAATGGAATGGTCTGCCAATTCGGAAATTACTTGGTAATAATAAATTCAATTCATTACGGCTTGATTTCCAATTTATTGGGATTTCTCTCTAGACCCCCCATTATTTCGCATAAAAAATGTTCACAGAAAAACATCTCAAACAGAGATCGATAATGTCAAAATATCCGCTGAGGAGGTGTAGGAATGTCATATCCATTTTTACCCGACTACGGCGGAGCAAAAAGGAGGGTTATAATTTTGACCGGTATGTATGTGGGTATGTATGTATGTTCATCTGTTCCCTCATAACTTCTAAACTACTTATCATAATTCGAGAAATGAGGTATCGTTGGAAGCGTTTTGATCGTCACTGGTTAAAGGCTGTGTGACGTCACATTAAATTGAATATGGTGTCCTCTAGAGGACATAAAGTAATAAACAAAAAAATAATTTTTTGATTGCACATTTCAAAAATATATATATTGCTGTTGCTCGCCAATTTGCTGCATGCATTTGCAATTTGCTGGCATGCACCCGGTAATTGGGTATAATTTCTAAAAACACGCCTCAGATGTGAACCAAACATATTTTCTCTCCAAACCTACCCAAACTACATATATAATGAATAGGTATTTCATTATGGACTATGTTACACATGTTAAAATTATATAGAAAAAAAACAAAACGTGTGTAATAATAATGACATAAGCTGGGAGCACCTCCACGCGGTATATTACCTAGGTACATGTAAAACAATAAAACCTAAACAGAAAAAATTGAAGCCGCTCTCCAAATACTTTATCACGAAATTATAACCCTAAAATAATTCAAATACAAAGAAAATGAAACAAGAAAATATTCTCATCTGAACTTGTTATCTACAAACTATTCAATATTTATCGTCTATTAAATAAACAACTAACACGTAATATATTTTAATGTATTCAATACATATTCATAGTGATGTTCAGAGGATAGCCGTGGTCATATGCCACTTTGCCCTGAACCTTATGATCGCTTACTACTGTTAGAATGGATTGTTTTGTTAGGGTAGGTGGGATATGAACGGCTATCCTCTGAACATCATAAGAATATGTATTAAATACATTAAAATATATTACATGTAGGTTGTTTATTTAATAGACGATAAACATTGAATAGTTTCATAATTTTTAGAGCGTGATTCTTCAGTAGTTTTTGAACTTATTTTTATTGGTACTAATTAATATTTTCATGGAATACTTTGAAAAAAAGTTTCAAAAGTTTCCTGAGGTTAGTTAGTTATATGATAACATTTTTATTATTTGGCCTAAGGACAGAAAAAAATTTGAAAGTTTCTTCAGTTATATCAATGAAACGGAACCCACTATCAAAGATATAGAAGAAAACCACCAAATTTATTTCCTAGATATATCAATTGAAACGTATTTGAACCATTGTGAAACTGAGGTATCCAGGAAAAAAACAAATTTTATCACAAGATTCCAAAGATAAAAAATTTAAAATATTGTATATCTGAACAGTAACAAATATAATTTTATTAAGTCTTGGTCTCAATGATACGAATACTGTTCAAAATTCATAAAACCTCGAAGTAGATGTACAGTGTTCCATTTCCTTGTAGTAGAATTTGACAGGAATAAATATCAAGACCTTCAAAAGTAAGAAAACCCGAAAACAACAAAGATATAATGAAACATACGGAAATTTGCGGCGATATGGTGATCTGGGACAATACAAAAATTATCATTCGCTGACTGAGTGTCGTGAGAAGAAAATAAAAAAAAAGATTCCTTCATTTTGTCAAGAGAAAATGATAATATAGCCTCATGTTCTCTTACTATCGATCAAACATGAAAGCCCTTATTGAAAAATTAAGTAAGTTGGAGAAATGTCATCCCATATAGATCACGTTAAATTGAACATCCGTGAACCTCTGTGCTGTGTTGCGATAAGTAATTGTCGAAGAGATATAAATATCGATCAAAGAAATTTATATTCGAAATTCCAAGAACAATGTGAAGAACGGTTCAAAAGGTATTCGAAAAGTCATCCAAGGGAGTATATTTTAGTTATAAATTTTTTAATTATTTTAGTTGTGAATATATCAGAGAAATTATTTTTTAACGTTACCTCACTCGCAAATTGGACATTTCATGTTTATTTTCCCATTTATAACACCAAAACGGGGTAACGTGTCAGGAAAGATTTACTAAATTACCCTACTTAAATATATAACTAATATCTACTAACACATTTTCAGGGGGAGAGAGAACCCAAAAATGGCAATGAGAATGTTTACTCCTCAAATTATATTCAGGATTGATCGATCACGTATGTTTGATTGTATTGAAGTGTGCTATACATTTTATGATACGGTGTGTTATATTCTCGATGTTGTTTTCTTTAGTTTAAATGGTTACATATTGATTTTAGATGATTGATAAAAACGTCATTCTTTCACTTCGCATCATTAAAAGTTGTAAGATATTATCAATTCAAAAGGTTATGGGCCCAGGATTCTAAGTGAAAGTGATTGGAATGTGGAGTGTATATATATATATACAACATATATAACAAGCAGACGCATAAGTATTCAGAAAACAGATCCAGACAATAGATTCAGAAATGTCATCCATGTCTAATACTGCAGTTCCTCCATCGTTTGAAAAATTGGAAGGAAGCACAAATTATATGGATTGGAAGTATACCAGGGAAATTCATTTGATAAACTGTGACCTATGGGAATATGTTGAATCTACAGGACAAGATGAAAATCAAAAGAAACTTGATGATAAAAATAATAAAAGGGCATTGGCAGCAATAATATCTGGTGTAAAAACACATATTCACACAGAAATTCGAAAATTGAAGTCAGGAAAAGAAGTTTGGGACCGCTTGAGAAACATATTTGAATCCAAAGGATTTTCCAGGGTGGCAGCTCTCATCGAACAACTAGTTCTCATCCGCTATTCTGAATGCTCAGGAATGGATGAATACCTGAATAAGAAGACGAAAATTGCGCAACAACTCAAAGCTATTGATACTGAAATAAAGAGCGGAGTGTTAGCAGCATTGATATTCGTTAGTATTCCCGATTATTTCAAACCTCTCATCATGGCTCTCGAAAATTGTGGTTTGGAATTGACAACAGATTTAGTAAAAGAAAGATTATTAGCAGAAGCGGCTAAAAAAAAAGGAAAAAACTGCATTAATATCGAACAAACAGGATAAGGGGATATAGAATGCATGAATTCAGAGGAAAATGTAACAACTGCCACAAGTATGGCCATAAATCTTAAATATGTCGATTTCCAAAAGGTTACGGAGAATCAAAGAAATCAGAAACAGGACTCATTATCACAGCACTAGGAACTGGAAATTTAAGCAGAGATGACTGGTATATCGACTCTGGTGCATCAGTTCATCTAACGGGTCGTTCTGACTGGCTTCGTAACATAAAAAACATTAGTAGTGATGACATAGTGACTACGGCTTCTTTAGAACAGTTTGAGATCACCTCCATCGGAGAAACCTCAGTGGTATTGAATATTGAAGGAAGAAAAGTTGAAACTCCTATACGTGAAGTAAGATATGTTCCAGGACTCAAATTCAATCTGATATCCTGCAAGCAATTAGCGAAAAGGGGCGTGAACACAGTATTTGAAAATGAAAAGACATGTGAAATGAGAGATGGAAAATCTGGTAACTTGATAGCAGTTGCCAAATCTACAGATGGTGAATTATATAAACTGGATTGCTTCAAGTAACAATCAGTGGTTTTAAGTGCAAGAGTTGAAAATACACTGGATATTTGGCATCGTCGTCTAGGTCATTTGAGTACAGAAAATTTGAAGCGTTTGGAAGCTGGTATGGTAGATGGACTTACATTCAATACGAGCATTGGAGGGAATGTCTGTCAAGGCTGTGTGAAAGGAAAGCAGCATCGTAATCCTTTTCCAAAAAGTGTATATCAACGAAAAACTAATGGAAAGTTGCAACTCATACATTCCGATATTTGTGGACCCATGAAACAATATTCCATTGGTGGTAAACGATATATATTGACATTCATTGATGATTTCACTAGGAAAACATTCGTTTATTTCTTGAAAAACAAATCGGAAGTACTAGAAAAATTTAAGGAATTCAAAAGTCTAGTTGAAAATCAAACTTCAAGTCGAATCAAATCCATTCGAACAGACAATGGGAAGGAATATGTAAATGGATCCAAAGAGTATTTGGTACGGAATGGTATAAGGCATCAGACAACCATGGAATATACCCCACAACAAAATGGAGTAGCTGAACATTGCAATCGAACTTTGATGGAAAAAGCACGTTCAATGTTGTATGATGTCAGTTTATCTCAAGAATTTTGGGCGGAGGCTGTCAATACTGCATGTTACCTAAAAAACAGAAGTCCTACATCTGTTTTGAAGAATATTAGTAGGAGATTTAAGCCGGTTCTGGCTCTCCCCCCACCACTATGACGTCACGTGTGACCTTGAATGGTTGCAGGTGTGCAATGTGTGTGTGTTTGACCTTGAGTTTGACTTTGAGATTTGTCATTGAGTTTTGAATGGGGTTTCGTCGACTTTGAGATTCGACTTCAGTTTTGACCTTGAGTTTGACCTTGAGATTCATAACATTAAGTTTTGACTTTGAGATTTGACCTTGAGTTTTGATGTTGGGATTGTTTCGGCAACCTTAAGATTTGATCTCGATGTTTGTTTGACCTTGACTAAAGTTGTGGTGTAGGCATACATATTCTGTGTAGTCATGACCTTCATGAATCCTTGTACTCTCCAAGCGAGGAGGGCGTTTGTCCTGAGAGAGCTAAGAGTGAACTGCGAGTATTGATGAGTGCGTTGAATATCAAGAGAATCTCCTCAAAATCCATACAGATTGCATCGCATCGGACTTGTTATGGTGGGGGTATTTCACTGAAATATTCCAGTAGAAGTGTATTTCGAATCAGTGTCATCCTCCAGTGAGATCTATTTAAAACAAGTCTGTTGAAATGTATTCTTGTGATTGTGGTAGAGCTTTCATCCGTAGTGATAATCTTGGTCGACATTACCGTGAAACTTGCCAGGTAGTTGCTTCAGTGAATCGATTTAAATTGAACAATGGCGATGACTCACACCTGCCCCACTCTCTACATGTAATTGTTGTAATGTGACATTTCCATATTGTCAAGTCAACTCTCACAATAGAACACTCGCAACAGGACGAATCATGTGTTCACTTGGGAGGTGGTGTACACCTCATTAAAAATGCATTCAAGTGTCGCATTTCCAGCTACAGAGTATCTAGTGAGAATATGTATACAGAGTATGCACCTTTTCAACGATATCAAGCCCAAAGTACTCGAGTTATTGAAAAACATCAAACTACACAACTCCATCAAGGTCAACATGGAAGTATTTGGAAGTTATGTCATTCAAACACAGGAATTGACAGATATAAAATCATTCAATTCTCCCAATCGTATAGCAGATCGATCAACTGATTTGAATGGATTATTTGATGCGTTTCGTGACATTATAATTGCCCAAAGTACGGAGTTTGAGGAGCGTGATTCAGGTTTGTAGTTATAATTGTGCCAATGATGAAAGGTTTAATAAAAGTAATTTTTCAGGATGGAGTTGTGAAAAATTATGTTCCTTGAGGTGAACATAAACAAATACAGTCCACTTGGCGGATCATCATACATGAAACTTCCGAATTCATTGAGAGAAGAAAAGGTGTTGTCAACATAAAAATGAAGACCAATGCTGTTTCATGGGCCGTGACATCTGCATTATTCCCCACTAATAATAATGTATCGGAGGTGTCATCCATCCACATTATGAGACTGTCTTGAATGTTACAGTTATGGATTTTCCAGTGAAATTACTTGATATATAAATGTTTGAGTATTTGAATGATGTTTCAAGTCAATGTTTATGGTTTGGAATCTAGGATTGAGAATATGAGAGTCAAATATGAGGTTATTGGGCCCCCGCGATACTCTCAGAGAAAACTCAGAAGACATGTCAATTTATTGCTTATCACAGATG